>JAVQJS010146854.1:0-51174 GCA_036024795.1 Galaxias rostratus | reverse complement strand
GGCCGGCACCGCGGGCGAAAACCCCCCCCCCCCCCCGTTTGGGTTCATGTGAAAACCCAAACTTGTAGTCTTTTATTCCCGTGGGGGGGTACGTAGTGGGGGGGGTGGGGGGGGAGTGGGGGGTCGTGTTTGGATGGAACGCAGCGACGTGTAGGAAATCTCTCCTTCCGCCTGGGCCATAGCCCCCCCCCCGACATCCCGCCCCCCCCCCTCTCCGTGCTGGAGCTGAGCCGACGTGGGTCGAGCCAGGCCGACTGGAATGCCAGATAAGAAACGACGCATCTCTCCAGGTGGCTTCCCGGGGGGGGGGGGGGGGCGGGTTTAGGAGATGGACAGATTACAGAAGGGCTCCGGAGACCACAAACGGAGCACAGACGCTCGCTTGTGGAGCGGCGGGACGGATAGCCGTCAGTCACGTCCTGGATGATGGCCAGAGGATGGGATCACCTCGAAGACCCGGGCCGGATCGCAAACCCCCCTGACCCCGGACTCCCTCACTCACTCACTCACTCACTCAAACGCAAACCACTTCTCATTTGGGATTTTGTCTAACCCCTCCATTTCTGATTCGTTCTCTCCGTTTATCTCACTCTCTCTCTCTCTCTCACACTCATACACACACACGTACACACACACACACACAAAAGATTGAGTGGTGTGGGTTACCACACGCCCCAGCAATATAAAGAATGTTTTTTTTTTTTAAGTGTGTTGAATGCAGATGTAGAACACGCTTTACAAATTAAACCTGAGTCGATCAAAACTTGGCAGTGTCACCTGGCAATCCAACAATGTAAACCTTCCCTTCTGCCCTCACACACACACACACACACACACACACACACACACACTTTCTCTGAGTGGGCAACGACAAGTCAACTCTGACACATTGAGGAAACGAGCGAACTAGACCAAAACTAATGTTGAAGGTTACGCAACTAAAACGTACCGCATTTTATTTGTTTAGGCCTGTTGGCAAAATATGAAGAGTTTAGTCATCAAAGGTTCAAAGGTCAGGAATAGCCTGGCAATTACACAGTCCACTCTCAACTTTCCTTAATTCTCACTAAGTATAGAGCCAACGAAACGTGTCCGTGCATATCCCCCTTTGGCAGCGATATTCGGTGGCTGGGTTGAATTCCTCTGCGAGGAGGAAGGGGAGGGGGGGGGGGGGGTGGGAATGGCTGTCCGGGTGATTTACGTAAACCCACAGCGGTGATTGAGAGCTTTCCGTTCACGCTTGAAAGGGAGCGGGGTTAAAGGGGGGGGGACAGCGAAAGGACCATAATCCGTTTGGGTCCCCGAGAAAAAAAGGCTTTCAATGGCAAAAACACGACTCCACTCTCTGCTTGTACAACGGCGCACACCCTCGCCATGACATGCGCACATTTTCAAACTCATGCGGACTCCTCAGAGCGAAGAGGCCACCTAAGCGCGCTCGAACCTATCATGTCTAGATCTCGTGAAATACAGACCAAAAAAAAAATCTGTTTTGATACAAATGCAATCATCAGTCACAACTCACTCTTCGACAACCTCAAAGGAGAGAACGCCGCAGCTGTTCCCAGATAAACTTACTTGTCATATTCCGCGTTGTCCCGGTCACAGCGCGCGTCCTTGTGTCTCTGCCAGTCCTTCCCGTGCTTGCAGGTGGTCAGCAGCACCACGTCCTCTCCGTTATGCACGTGATATAAAGCGTTCCGCGTGTCGGAACCGATCCCGGTTAGGTATCGTTTGCCCTTAAACACCAGCATGTATTTCCTGAAAGGTGGAATGATGTTGTGCTTCAAGAAGCCCCGCTCCCCTCCGGTCCGAGGGTGCTCCTTGGAGAACAGAGGAATGGACACGTCAAAGTTGTACCTGAAGTTCTCGGTGTTGATGCTGGCCTTAGCCAACATGGCCTCGCCGATGTCGAAGCCGAGGTCTTCCGTGTAGTCCGGCCATGTCCCGGAATACAAGTTGAATATGAGGTGGTTCCTGCCGTTGTTCCACAAGGGCAGGTTCTGGACCTTGGTTTTGAGATTGTGCACGTAATGTGGAGAGAGCTGGTCCCGATCCAACGTGTCCAAGCTCAGGACGAACAGACACGCCTGTCCCGGGTCGGACGTGTAGAACCTTGATCCCTCTATAATCGATAAAATGTTCAGGTAACTCTCCGAGATTTTCTCCCCTTTCTGTGTGGGGTAAACGTAAACTTTGAAACCGTTCTTTTTACACGAAGTGAAGTCGAAACACGAGTCCATGCGGCAGCGTTTGCCTTTGTAAACACTGGTGTTGACGTCCCTCTTCTGCCTCGGCGATATGTGGATGTTATATTCCTCAGTGTCCGTCTGATCCCACGGCAGTAGCTGTTGTAAAGGGTCGGAGAAATGCGGCCAAGGCTGGTCTGGGCGGCTGCGTTCATGTCGGCTTCTGCTCGTGGCTGGAAATTGTGCTCCTCCGAAATAAAACAGTAGCAGTAAACACGAACCGGCGGAGAGCAGGATAAGATATCGTTTTTTGGCCTGCATGTGTCCTACGAATAGGGTCAAGTTGTTTACGAATGAATATGAAGTGACCCAAAGTACGGGCCTCACAATCTCCGATAACTCCTCTCCATCTCTCAGCCACAGCCCCTAAGGATCCCGAACTCGCGTTTCCCTCCTCCTGGTTATACCGTTCCCAAATCAAGCGATTGATCCAGCGCATGTGGGCGATTTTAGACCTGTTGTCGCGCTCTCTCCCCTCGTCTCTTCTCGAGTTTTTTTACATTGGCACTAAACAGTGCCCGTTTCGCACCCTAATTCAGTGCGGTAGGAAACACTGTGAACAATCAGCTATGCTTCTGTCGCCGCTTCGCACCCTCATTCAGGCAGGCTGTAAGCTATTCAAATGTAAAACTGTGCCTCGGCAGAGGTGTCCGAAAGCTTTTTTTTTCTCCCCTAAACTCTACCCCCTCTACATAAGCGGCAGGGGTCTGGTGAGCCAACACGAAAGGTAGCCTATCCCACGATTTTAGATGTAAAAGTCGTTAACACGCTGACCGGGGCAAAGCAGTCGGTGGTGGCCGGTTTTAAATCCAGATGTCTCGGGAGAATATTTGTCCGATTCCGTTTGCTTTTCCCCGGCGTTTTTTTTTTACTCCATGGTTCCGTGAAAGAACAGGGTAAGCGTTCTAAAGCAGAGGCAGTTCATCTGTAGAACTGTAGCCTCACGAATCCCTGCATTTCTCCTCTTATTTATAATCTCCCGATAGATCCTCGTACGATCAAAACATAAAATAATCTCATCGGTAATGATGGCCCGGTACAAGCGAACAAAACTGCTCTATGAGCTAAAACACAGTCTATAGTAGCACAATGTGACTTCTGAAATACCCCAAAAATGTTGAAAAGACGGAATTCCTTGATCCTAGTGTCCAATTACCGAATGCTCAGTTGTTCCGATTGTTAGTCTGTAACATTCCAATCCCGACACGACGCCAGCTGACGCGCCGTCCCATCAACGTATACAAGCTTCTCTCATTGGTCGGTCGATGGACCGGAAAAGGCGGGGCTTCAAAATGCACCCATTCACAACCGGAGCCCTCTGAGTAGAGAAATTTTTTGCTTGTTTAAAAAAATTTAACTACTCCACGTTATCGTTGTTATTATGAAGGAAAAATAATGTCAAACAAACACAAAATGATAAGTAATTCTAGCCTTAAGATCGGCAAATTGTCAACCATAAACCGATCCTTTATTTTTATAGTTGTTTCATCCATATCATGTTTTGAAATGGTTTGTGCTTTATTTCTACTTTTATTTAAAAAAAAAATCGTTATACATTGAATATTATTGTGAAATATGTGTTTATACTGGTATGATCATGAATTAATATCCCACTGGAGCACATGTGTAAGGTCGCTGCACCATGGTCTACGAAGGGCTGAGATATCTGAATGCTTGGAACATGCACCACCCCAGTGCCAATCTTGCAAAGACTAAAAGACTACAACCAACAGCTGTGGCTGCACGGTGGCTCAGCGGCATGGACAGATCGCCAGTCCATCGCAGGGCTAACACATAGACATACAACAACTCACACACAATTTAGAGTCACCAATGAACCTACATGTTTTGGACTGAGGGAGGAAACCGGAGTACCCCTACACTAACACAGGGAGAACATGCAAACTCCACACAGAGAGGCCCTCGGGTGGGGATCGAACCCAGGACCTCCTTACTGTGAGGCAACAGTGCTAACCACTGCGCCACCGTGCTGCCCCACTTTCAGTACTATCTTTTTTCACTTTATTATTCCATGCAAAGTATGTGCCTTCTTGCCTTATGTAAAGCACTTTGAATTGCCTGTGTGAAGGAAAGCTGCCTACGTGTAGGAAAGTCGCCTCGCAAAGTTGTGTGACGTTAGCTTTCAGAATGGGTTAAAAACTTGTGTTCAGTCTGTGACGTTATCTAACCCACGAGAGCTCCAGAGATGAGTTATTTATAATCATGTGCCTCCCATCTCCCAGAACCCCAAGGTGTGAAGGGCTAACTCAGGTCCCGATGGCCCCGGGGCAAAGTGAAGCTTCCAGGTCACAACCCCCGAAGTGCTCAGTTATGGTTCCCTTTTCAGGGGGGATGTGGGGGGGGGGGGGGCGTGTGCTCCTGCTAACTCCTATTAGGCAAGTGTGTCGCCTAGCCGTCAAAGCAAACTGTCAGAGGCCGTTTAGCGTGACGCCCACGACTCATCTCGCACAGTGGATCTCTGCACTCAGGAAACAATGTCGCTGCACCTATCCGCTCCATTCTTTGTGTGGGATGTGCGTGTCTGCGTGCGCACGGTCCCTTTGAAAGACACAGTGGTTTGGCTCCTCCAACCTCCACTCTCTGTGTGTGTGTGTGTGTGTGTGTGTGCGTGTGTGTGTGCGTGTGCATGTGCATGTGTGTGTGCTCGTGTGTGTGTGTGTTTGTGTGTGTGTGCGTGCGTGCGTGCGTGCGTGCCTGCGTGCGTGTGTGTGTGTGCGTGTGTATAGTCACAGGTTTTTTCCACCGGGCGATAACATCTGACTCCATCCCTTTCCTAACGCTGTGTTTATTTCTCCCGTTGCCCCTCTCGCTCCATCAGCCTCTTGCTCTCCTTCTCTCCCGGTGTCGGTCCCCTCTTACCTTCTCCCCCGACAGTTTAGCGCTAACGAGTTTAGTGGCATTAGCGCATTGCAGGGCTAGCGTAGCGTGGCCGCTCAATACGATGCGAGGATCCAAGCAATGTGGGAGCCTTCATTTATCTATGAATACCCACTACCTCATAGAAGGCTACACCAAAGTGTCCGCACATCATACACCACGTACGCACACGCACACACAAAAACCCACACACACACAAACACACACACACACACACACGCAAACATTTACACATTCACAGTCCAGCCCCCAACACATTAGGCTACAAACCCATCAAAAGGAATCGGCCCCTGCACATTACAGGTGTCATTAGTGGGGAGTGGAGATTCATTATTTATCCACAGGGGAACACATTTACAAATCTAATGGATGCATGGAAAGTTTAATGTTTATGAGTGTGTGCGTGTGTGTGTGTCTGTAAGTGTGTTCTTGTTTCATAGAAAGCCGCAGTTAGCCAGCTGAGAGAAGGCTGGCTGAAGGATGAATGTTGTCATCACGATTCCTCTTGGTGGCCTAGAAACCCACCCAACTCATTTCATATCATATGCTATGTGTGTGTGTGTGTGTGTGTGTGTGTGTGTTTTAGTCTTTGCGACTGCGATTCTTTGCCTTTGTTGTTTGATTATGGTTTACAAGCATATTAATCCCTCCTCTGAGGCACTCTGTTCCTTTCACTCTTCTCTCCTTTCTCACCTCCATAACTAACTTTTGATCCACCGTTCCCAGCAGTGACGCTGGAAGTTATGACAATCAATCAGAGAGGCAATCTCCCCACGTTTGTCCCTTCCGTCTGCATTCGTTCATTCTGACCTTCTTTCGCAGTAATGCTTCTCCTTCATGCAGTCCAGTCAAATTGGTGTGGTCGAGTGCATTCATTAGCACACAGAAACAAACAGACAATGCATTCACGTGGCAGCGGAAGAATTTTTACTACAGGTCAAGTGAGTTGATAACGCGTTGTTAGTTTTATACAGTGTAGCTCTGTGTCGTATCGGGCCGGGAGTTACCACACACACACACACACACACACACACACACACACACACACACACTGGACGGGTGAGCAGTCTCCTTCATGGGTCCATGAATCATTGAGCAGGTCCATCGATTTCTGCTGGAAATTGAATAGCGCTCTAACAGAGCAGAAATTGGACCTATAAAACACACACACTATCTGACAATAGCCCCTTCCCCAAAGCAGTTCATGTGTGTGTGTTGTGTGTGAGTGTGTGTTTGTGTGTATGTGTGTAAAGAGTTGACGTTGCATTAACAGGCAATTCACTGTCTGAGTGCAATGTGTAACCCATTTAGAAACGTAGCAAACCCCTTTTTTCTTCTTTTTTTTTACCTGCTGGACTGTGCGTTTTTATATGTGTGTTTGCTTAAATTTTGTTTTACGTATAAACATATATATATTTGCTCAAACTGGCAAAACATTGTTTGAGTACTGTAATGTATAGGCCCTGTTTGTATTAAAAAAAATCTCAACATCTACTCTGTGTGTATTTCTTGGAGGGAGTGAAAACAAAGTCTGCCCTCAGAAATAATAAGTTTGAACAAACCTGCAGCATTAACAAAATCACAGTCTCCTACATTACACACACCAACAAACTAATGATGTGTGGATATGTGTGTGTATGTGTCCTAATTTTAGTATTCATAGCGCCAATCTCCTACATATTAAATCAACAAACAATAGAATAATCAATCAAGACTTGGGATCGTTCTGCTGAAATTGGCAAACTAAAAGGTTAAATCTCTCTTTAGCTTGTGTTTGGGGAATAGTGAAAGGGACGTGAAAAGTTTAATTGCCGTACTTCTGTGTGCTACCATGGTCATAAATTAACACGACATGAAACTCGGAACGACACTTACATCTAGTGGATTAAATACAGTACTGCATGTTCAAAGTATTTCAATTTGATGATGTGTCCACTAAGGTTGGGGCTCCCAAACTACAGGGCAGGTGTATATTATAAAGACTCCTCTATAAAAACACATACAAATAAATAGGACAAAATGCAAATATTGATAAAATCATGTTAATTGAAGGATTCAAATCAAGAGAGGAAGAGTCTGAAAGAGAACACAACTGACTGACCTACCAAGATTTAACCTTTCGGCACAACTACCCAAACGCTGCAGCTACAGTGTGTAGGTGCACGTCCATTTTTGAATTCGATTTGAGAATGTTGTGTTTGATCTGGATTTGGTCTGGTCTCACTTGGAGGGGGTCATGGGAGTGCCTGCATCAGTCTATGCCACTGATGCAATTAAAGAGTGCACTACTCGACTACTTTGACACTACTTATTAATAACATGCTGGTTGATACGTTAGTGTCTCCTCCAGTTGTAATCATCATGGTCTCTCACAGGGACAGAAAGATGGGGCTCTGAATATTAAGCCCTATTCTGTAATGCTCTCAGCTATCTGCTCTTTGTTTGACTGTCTGGAAATTATTTATATAGTGGGTTTTTTTTAGGTGTTCAAGTTACGCAATAAAGATTTAAATGTAGGCAAGTTAAGCCTTTAGAATTCATGTATGTGCATGCATTAATATAATCACACTACAGTATCATGAATTAGTTCATAAACATACAAGTACCCAGTCCTGATGCTTCAATGTATGATGAACTATATAGTCAAATATAAGAAACCTATTCTCAATCTAAAGAGGTATACCTGCATGCAGTATATGAATACCATTTCAATGTAATTGTATGTGGTAAAACAACAACCAGATTTGAACTGTATAGGCATGGTAAATGGGTCCAAAAAAAGACAATATGTTCCACTCCACATGTTGTAAATCATTATTATTGTCTATTACAAAAGACACTAGCAGTTAAAAAATTACAATTCCAGAGAATATGTTTTCCACTCACATAAGATCTTTTAAACTCTTCAGTCGTGAACAGGACCATCAGACAGTTGTTTCCATCTGGAATTTTCCAAAGGCCATAAAATGAAATATTCAATATGGTTCTAACAATGTTTTATGTCTGTCTTATTTCTCTTTTGTTGTCTCGTGACAAACAGTGAATCCAGGAAGAGACAAATAGAAAAAGAAAGAGAAAGACAAGTTTTAGGCATACCGTTTTCTATAACACCATATACATACACTTTCAGAATAATAAAGATTCAGTTTTTTTTATTATTATTCTAGTAAAACAAACAAAGCCCTTAAAGAAATTAACTTAACATGCGCATTATTTTGCCAAGTCATAAAAATCAGAGTATGAGAATGAATAGACCGATGGCATTTGCAGACAGTATGGGCGATTTATCTGTGTGTGTGTGTGTGTTTGTGTGTGTGATGTAAGCTCATTGCCACAACCTGCCCACCTGCTATGCAGTAAACAAAGAAATGTGTCAATTTTTTTCCAACTCCATCATTCGGTTGGCCGAAAAGTACGTAAAGAGGGAGGTAAGTACAAAGCGCTTTGTCCTGCAGTGACATAGAAAGGTGTAACGGCTGTAGCTGCTGTCATTCTTTAGAGAAACCGTGTGGATGAGTGTGAATACTGTTGCTGTAAGATACTGAAAGAGATGGATCACAACAGACAGAGTGTAGAGTAAGGTGTGTTTGTGTTTGTGAGCGAGAGAGGGGGGAGAGAGAGAGAGAGAGAGAGAAAAAGAGATTTAACCAGAGCAGCAACCCCCAGCTGGCGTGGCAGCTTGTGGTTCGTCATCCACAATCTGGACGCCCCGCCTGGCCGAGGCCGATTGGCTGGCACCGTTGCCCTTCAACCTCTCCTCTGCTTGTGCTGTCTCCATCATTCCTTGGGAAGAGGACAACCAATCAAAAGCAAGACATTGAGGGACCACAATGAGGGACTGAAGCATAGGTAATGCTATGTGTTGCCTGTAAAATAAGTGTTGCAATATTAAGTTTTGTTGATACTATTTTTTTCATACGTAAAAGTTTTTTGTTATAAATTATGTTTCAAACTAGGCAAATGTTGATTACGTGGCTCAGATGTGCACACAAAATAGTGCTATGAAGTTGTTTGTTCAGGGAAAATAGCACAAAGACGTTATGATATAACAGTTTTCCTAAGACTAAATTCAAAACAAATTGCAATGTATTACCTTAGGTACAGTATTACAATATACTGAATTGTCTACCCCGTATCGTGCCACCTATCATATCAGCAGATACTTGGCAGAGCACAGCACTGAGACACAGCTTTAGCCCACACTTTGTAAGACACTAGGACACTCCCCGTTTACATGTTGTGTCACCTGACCATTGGTTCTCTGTGCGGAGTGGGTGGGGATCTAGAAAATGAGTTACTATGAAGCGATACACTGGGGAGTAGCATAGGGTTTTATCATTTAATTTGCATAGTTTTTAGTAACATTCAAATCCAAATTCCTTCAGATGTGACTGCCAGACAGCATGTTTTGTGAGAAACATGTTGGTTAATACACTCTTAATGAAAAGATACACATACTCTTTCAGCAAGTGCGTGGCACGGCTTTGGAGACATTGTGGGCGTTAGCGAACCAAGCAAACACTAAAATATGTGAAATGTGTGGGTACAGGCGCAGTCGATGCAGCTGGACCTATTTAGAGAAGTTGGCTGTCATTCAGTGGGTTTGGAGATGGTCTATGGAAGCCATACCCTGGCCGGCGCCAGCACAGCGTGAGGTGGACTCAGGTCGTCACTTTGTGTCTTACTTTTACAGAGGTCTAAGAAGAGCTCCTCGATGCCTTTGTTTAACTTAGCCGACGAATGGTAGTGTTTGGCCCCAACTGACTCGGCGTAGCTGGGAGAAGAAAACACATTGGGTCGCCGTTATTGGCCAACACAGGTACAGGACCAATAGAGGCCGACATAGACAACTACTGGTCTCCCTAGAGAAGGAGGCAGGTAGACACACAGCACAGATGTCCTTCTACGGTGCTAGGGAACTCTCAGCAGACTCTCTCAACATGAAGCCCTCGTGAAAGCAGGTTGGAGTTGAACAAACGAGGGAAACGGTATACATTTTGTCATAGAGCTATACCCCGTTCGAAAATCTAAAACAAGCCAGATCAGCCACAATTTCATAAAATGTATACGTTTTATAGTTAATAACACACTGTAATAGTGAGAGAAAGAGTTCATATGACGTGAGATTCGGAAGACTGTTATTCTGCTGTGGAATACGGTGACAGACCTTTCTGCCTCCTCCACCGATACATGCCTCTCCTTCTCCAGGTCTATTTTGTTACCTGAGGAAAGTGGGAATGGGGAGGAAAGGCAGGGGAAAAAAGGAAGGTTTCAAATTATCTCTGTCAACATGTTCAGATTGCGTGTTGTATCGACCTGACTAGCAGCCCTGATTGTTTTGCGACCTTAGATCCAATTGAAAGCATTATTCAGAAAAAGGCTGTGTAATAGATCAGCGAGCATCAATTCAAGCTAAATACAAACAGTATAAACGACTTTTCACCAAAAGCAGGAGCCAACCTCTTACATTTCAATTCAACCAATGTACGATGTTTTACAGTGACTTCACTGCTGCCGTGGCAGACGGCAAAGAAAAGCGAGTTTGCCCCTGATGTAAATACGAGTTCAGTCATCAGGAAGGCTTCAACAAATTGGAATGGTTTCTATTGTCTGTGTCCCATAACCAACATCAAAAGGTACAGAGTCAGCCTGCATGAACGTTGCTATCATGATGAGCACCTTTCCCCATAGGAAATACCAAGATGAGCAATTCACATGCCAGGTAGTAGTGGAAACGTATATCGCAACACTGACTGAACGCAATATCCAAGCAATCACATCACCTTTAAAACATTCCTCCGGACAGTATTATGATTGGAAGCGCAGCCGACCTAATTCAATTAAAATCATCAGTTCATCAAACAGGACGACTTACCTACTATACATAAACATATGTCATTCCCCAACATTTTCCTTAGCTCTTTCACCCAGTTCTTCACCTGAGAAAAAACAATTTAGAACATTCTCAGTAACATTATATAGACACAGGCTCTACATGCTTTTCACAGATGACTTCATGCATTAGAAAACAGAATAAAGTCAAGTGAGCCACGCTTCCTGTGAAATAGATAGCTCCAACAAATTGAGGAAGTGTACCATTAGATTACTTTGTTTTAGATGCTTCAAAGGTGAAAAGAGTGAGAGAGTAAACGAAAAAGAGGATCACAAAGCAGCTGGTGAGAGGCAATTAAGGAAAGGGGAGAGGAAGAGGGGGGACATTTTGGTGGCGTACCTTTTGAAAGGAGTCCTCGTCTGTGATGTCATAGACTAAAATGGCTCCGTTGGAGTCTCTGTAGTAAATAGGACCTAATGCATGGAACCTTTCCTGACCGGCAGTGTCCTACAGAGCAGAGGACATTGAGACAAAAGACCAGAGAAAGAGAAGGTGAAGAAAGGAAATGCATGGATATCACATGACATCTTACAAGTATCATATTAAAAATGACCAGTCAGAGAAATCTGTGTGTGCGACCATGGCTTACCCATATGGCCAAATTGACCCTCTTCCCAGTGATGTTGAGTTTCTTTGTGAGGAAGGATGCCTGCAGCAGAGGGGGGAACAAACAAGAGCATTGAGTTTAACACTAAACCAACAGTTCAATCCTTCATACTGTAATTTCTCATGGATTGAAAGTCATGATGTCACCAAGACTGGAGTCACATGTCAGGCTGAATATTATTCTTCCCCAGCTTCAAGTTAACTGCCGGGTGGGAAGCAAACCATGCACATAAAGTGTGTGTAGTTTATGGTGATACCATTCATATTTTGGGACGTTCTCGGTCAGGGTGCGTAACCTGCAATATGTTAGCCTATGCCTATTCGCTGTCATAAAGTCCATTATCGTGGCTGGGTGGCTTTTTCCCTTTAGAATTCAACTTTATTGTGATCCTTAACAGTGCTTAATTGGCTCAGCTAGAACACAAACCTGGAAATTCTCCGAACAGGGAATAGATGTTTGAAATAAGGCAGGGAGCTGATTCACACTCGAAGGTGGCAAATAGCTAGTGGGGACGAAATCTAGCACTGCTCTTCACTTCAGTGTGCTGAGGATCAGGACATCAGGAGACCTTGGACCGGCTAGCCAGCTGTGACTGGCACGAATGAAAGGAGGATGCTGTCACCACACCCGACTTAAGTCATATCCAAAGGGGGCAAAGCCCCAAGTATTTAAAAAACAGAATGGCCAAGTTAGCAGCCCGTCAAACATGTGTTATGAACTGTCTCCTAACGTGAAGGCTAGTAATCAGGCATCCGTGACTGATGCACAACATCGTGTGGGTGAGATCTCTTCCGCTCTGCTGTAGTCAGATGACTGAAAAGCTGCCCCCATCACCCCCCATCACCCAGTGTGTGTGGGTGTGTGACCAAGAAGGAGATGTAACCAGAATTAATCAAGCACTCCTTTTGTTTCGTCATAGCTAACAGGTTGCTTTGTTTTTCTGGTCTGGTACATGGTCTGGTTACACTTACAGCTGTTTTGCATTTTAAATATCCTTTATTTAACATGTGACGGCATCCAACCAGTAGGCTGGATGAGGGAATGAATCCTGAATCAAGGTGTGGTTCATCTCTGGAGATCTGTCCCCAGCGTCAGACTTAAGAACACAGATCTTCTATCAATCGCTGGTCGGCCCACTACTAGCATCCTGCTAACCTTTAGCCAAGCACCTTTGATTGCCAGCTGGTTTCACAACCACTGTTTGAAGCCAGGGACAGCTTTAGGCCTCCAATTACATTCACTGTGACATTTGATTCTGGTGGGCGGGACAGGGTAGATGTTTCATTTACCAGGAAATAGAAAGTCACAAACAGGTTACACACCACAACTGACACTAACTTAGCTGAACTGAGCCGAGCCGAGCCAAGCCGAGCCAAATAAACCGCCCCTCCCTTCGGGAAGCCAACAGGAGAGTTCAACTCAGGCCGGCCTAGCCCAGCCAAAGCAAATGTTGCTGTTTTGTGCCAGTTTTCTACCTACCATTGAACTTAAATCAACAACCACAACATTTTGTTTGAGAGTTTAGTGTCAAAATGAAACCCAAAGAAAGAAAGGCTGATTTCTTACTGGAAAACTGAGATTGTTCGAGTCGGTGGGACAGTTTTAAAGTTAATGTGGGTCGTACTGGACAGGCCACCCTGTTTCAGCTAGCTTTCAACACTTCACTAAACGGTAAAACATGTTAGACTTGGGTACAAGATGTGAACCTTTGGCAGTCACAAGTCCTCATTTCGAGAAAATGTACATTTAGACCCCAATTTCTTATGTACAAACCAAGAGTCATTTTCTATTGCAGAAGGGTAGAGACCCTCCTCTCGAGAGCATGTGTATGTCATTGCAGTGTTCAAACACACAGTTCAACACAACATTTCAAATAACAACAACAAAAATACGTTTTTCACCAAACCAGTGAAGACAGGCTGTGTGAGGTGGCCAAACTAGATTGTTGATCCAGTATATTCAGTATATTATATGAGAATAGATTGATTATATCAGTAGGCTACTGCTTTGCAGCTTGGTGCTTTTATGAATAGGTATAAGAGTATCATGACAGACCAGTCTATAAAATAAAGGGCATGCAGACTCGGACAACGTCAGTTTACTAAGACGAAAAACGGATTTAAACCACCCTTATAACAGAGATCCTTTGATCTTGCCTGATCTCTCTTCCTAGTCTCTAACCAAGTTGTATTCCTGTAAAATCCGTTCTCCACCTCTTCCTATTCCATAATTCTCCTTTTCCAAGGGAACCTGGCCTATATTTTGGCCCAGATGTACGTGCAAAGTCATGCTTCCTGGTCTAAAATAAAGTATGTAAGGTAAATACATATGTTAGATAGCAACAGTGTTGTCTACAAATCCTGTTGACATGGCTCATATCTGTAGTGGCTCCCCGGTTGGTGGAGATTCTAAATTAAGGGAAAACAGTTGCCTCTAGATTGGAACCCGCTCACTCAGGTTTAACCAGGGTCACAAACCGTGCGCTCCCACAGTGAGCACTCCCGAAACAACACGTTCTTAACCCCTGACAGCCCGGTGGTGGCAAACGTGACGTTATATCAAGACTATGGTATCTAGCTAGCTATCACTTGCAGCTTCGTACCTGTAGAGTAGTGATGTGTTTGTCGTTGAACTTGTTTTCGCAATAACGCAATACGAGAGATGTCTTGCCGACACAGCCTTCCCCCAACAATACAACCTTGAAAGAGTACGTTTTGTTGCTGCCTCCGGCTCCGCCAGACGCCATGGTTAGCGAGAGAACAAATCCAGAGTCGAAGTCGCTAGCCCTTAAAGTGTCTCCGCACAGCTCACATTAGATAATCACCAAAAACGAGATCAGGTAAAGAAGTCGATTATGTAATTGTCTTCTATTTGCAGTAAACATACAAATACTGCGTCAGAGCGATAAATTTTCACTACCCTGCGTTGGCTATCTTCTCTCACCCAAATAATGGCGTCTTCCTAGCTGACTAGCTTCCTCTACGTCATGATTTTGCGATCATATGATGGAACGGCCAAGCGCAATCGAAAGTGTTCGTTTGATGACAGAATTCACAAACAAGAAAATGGCCATGGGAAACTATTTTAAGATTACAGATGTTTGTGATCAATATAATCAGTTCCTGTCTAGGATTTCTTCATTAGATTTGAATTTGTCTCACATTGTTCCGATTGGATGTTCGACCTCAACAACAGGTGCACCTCTCCTTAACTTTTTCCCTGTCATTGTGATAGTATGATACAATCTCCCATTTTTCTTGTATCCACTTAATATAATGTTCCCCGTAACTAATTATTTTTTATTCGAATAATGTAAGTTCAGGAAGATATCATTTTTGTTTAAACAATGTGGTAGAAAATTATACACAAAATTTAGTGAAACAATAAATGTCTATTTTATTAAACTATTTATCATCAACTACAATAACTTTTAATGCAGGCCCGCAACACAGGATTTACATTTTATTTACCCATTTACTAAACTTGTGCATATGCAAACAAACAACCCTTTCTGGAAAGAGACGGGGTGGTGGGTTGTAGAAGCGATGGTTTGCAGGGGGGGTTGCAACCGTCCTTAGGATCTGAGAAACGTAGTAATTTTTTTCTGGGACAGTCATAAGCACAAGTGGGTATTTACCTTGCGTGGGCTTCTGAACCCCGCAAGTTTCATGCGTGCATTCAACGAAACTTTCGTGCCCTTCACAGAACCCTTCGAACGAAACGGACACGAACCCAGTGTGTGTCTGTACCTCTGAACCCCTGAGACTAACTCGCCGAATCCCTGGGGTTCGATCGAACCCTGGTTAAGAACTACTGTATTAGCAAATCAGGCGGCTTGACCTACAATTCAAAACTCACAGACCATAGCAATTTAGTTGTGCAACTTTAATGAAGGGCTGTTCTAACCTAAAACGGATATTTTCTGACTTAGCATCCGTCTTTCCAGGAACTTTTAAGTGACACTCAGCCCAATAGTTTACAAGTGTTATGGCAATGTGATATTTTCTGTAAATCATGTACAATATTTTGTACATTTAGTTAGTAAAGTTTGGAAGAACCTTGAAGGTTAGACTTTTTTAGGGAACATTTAAAAAATCTGTGTTGGCTTCACTGTGAAATATTTCCCAAAGCTTATTTTCACAAGATTTTACCATCTATGTTTGATGGTGTTGTGACTACTATTTTTCTAATATTTTAAACAGCTGTGAATTTAAAAACCTTTAAGCAACTTATTTCCACCAAGAAACCACAGCCAAATGTTAATAGCATCTTAACAAGCTTGATAAATATTTTTTATTAAATACTTCCAAAAACAATTCACACATTTAACTGTGAAACATATTCCGCCAACTCATTGTGAAAGTGTGCTTTATTTACTATATCACTCAAAACAGTTGTTCAGAAAACATAGCAAGTCTATTATGCCAGTGAATACAAAAGTTTCATTTCATGGGTACTCAAAAGTTAAAGCAAGTACAGAATGTTTTATTGTGAAAAAATATTCACTTAACCATAGAAACAAGATAAATGGATACTAGGGTTCCATCTAGGGGGAAACATGGTGTTTTAAAATGATTTGTACGCTAACCTGAATGCCAAGTATGTGTCAAATCTTTACTGCTGTGAGCTAGTGGAATTCTTACAATTGCTGACAAAGCAACATCATTTTATTAAATTAATTAATTTTATTATAGATAGAAATAGATTCTATATAAGCTATGGGTGCCATATCAGACAAATTTTATTTTAGTTTGATTATTTAAAGTTTAATTATGTGAATTTCTTATTTCAATACAATTGGCAAAATGTAGACAGTAAATAAGGAGAGAAAATGTTAGTTAAAACATACTCTGAGAACATAAAAATACATGTTTTTTTCTGAATATTGTAAACAGACTTGAGGTCTCTGTCACTGTTGATGTGGATGTGGATGATTATGACGGAAAGAGGGAATGCTTTAATCATCCTAATATAGGAAATCTTGAACAGACCAATAACCCCTAAATAACTTTACAACTTTACAAACATGATACATGTTGCTCCCCATCAGATATATTGGCCATTGATGTGTAAAGTTCACTCTTTAAAGTTCATATAACCGCACTGGACAGGTATCTTTGTTTTGCATTTCAAAACAGAGATACAAACCGGAATGATTCCTTTAGTAAGATATCCCCATTCCCACCAGGTAAATCCATCAGCGCATATGGAACAGGTTCTGGAATTTTTTCCACCGAGAGAGAATTTACACGACGAACTTTGTAGAATTCAGGAGCTGGGGTACTGTGTGTATGAGATGAAAAAGGGTCTACAGTTGGTAGGATTGTCGTGGAAAATATACTGATCTGGCATTTGACCACCTGAACATCAACAGACAATACTTTATTGCACATACCTTATTTTGAACATTAAAACTGTTCAAATAGGTTTCTGTAAGGCATTCCTTAAAAGAGATGTCAACTCATCTGAGGCAAAGGCTTTGGTTTGTCCAGGGACATTGTTCCCATCCATTAAGTATGATATTCTGAGATGGATGAGAAATGGTTTGCCTCTACAGGTGCAGCACTCCAGGCTGTGCATGGTGTGGTGAGAGGTGTGGAAGGCAGGAGTCCTAACTGTGTGATGGGCCCAGGACATTGCTGGGTGAGAGGGCAGTGTAACAGGGAAAGTTGTTGTTCTGATGTTGGCTTGGGAGCATGACATTTCCATTGTTGGACAGGCGGCTGAGCTGGTATCTTTGTAGATACTCTGCGTGAACTGGTTTGTCTCTCTGCAAGACTTTAGTTGCTTCTTCCACAGTGAACCACTCTCGCTTACGGCCTGTTGAGACAGATGTAATGGTGTCAGCAGCCCTACAGAGGGAGCCAAATATTTGATCATAAAAAATCTTCAGCAATGTTTACTTTACATCCATGTGTGATATTTGTGGACTTGACCTGGTCCCTTTCCTATTGTCAAAAAAAAGTATAGTAAAATAAAACGTTCAAGACTTTCAAGTTACCTATGTTGACAGAATCTTCCCAAGCCTCCAGCACCTCTGTCACAGTCAATACATACACATATGTGCGGTGCTTCCGATCTTGATCCTGCTTTAAGGGGTCAAAGCAGCAGGAATATAAAAATTAAATGTATAAATAAACGATTTACTTTATTATTAAGATTTTAGTTTTATATCGGTCTCAATCCTTTATGGGGCAAATAAATATACCCTTGATTATCTATTTGTTAGTTATGTATTCCAAATGCCTAATTTCAGACAATGAGACAAATCACAGAACATGTTACAAATGTGACAGTTTTACCTGAAATACACCAAGTAGACGTCCCAGCTTGCCTTTAACTCCGGCCTGGACAGGTGAAACAATAAACATATTGTACACTCACAAATTAAGGCAATATGATTCATGATATGGTGATATGCCCAATATGATATGGGGCTAAACCTTAATGCATATCTCTCAAAAAAATTCCATGCAAAGATTTGATTGAAAAACAAAGAAAAAAAAAAAAAGACATGGATAGCATGCGTACACCAGTGTTTTTTAGTGAGTCTTTGGGGATGAACATACCTCCTCAAAAACCTCCCGGACAGCGGCACCACACGGCTCCTCCTCAGGTTCCATGCCCCCCCCAGGGACGATCCACTGGTCGGGGTGCCCCCTTCGGCTAACCAGCAACACCTGCCAAAGGGGAAAACGAGCTAAGTCCAGCCTTCCCAGGAGAATCCATTGTCACAAAACACACACTGTCTACCCCACTGAGGCCCAGTGCGTCTTAATATTGTTTCATACAGAATTCGCTTTATCTAAATAGTGCTTCAGGGTACATCAGCGCTCATACTGATCTACACTAAACAACTGGGCCCACATAGGAAAGTGACATTTATTTGACTTGATTGACTGCTTGTCTAGAGTATCGCTCTATACATTCAGCACATAAAAGAAAGCCCCGCATCAGGATCTTCAATCCAGGCATTATTTTTGTTTTCAGACCAAGTAAAGTAAGAATTGTGTTTTCAGAACAAGTGGAAGCAAGTAGTAAGTTAGTGCTTAACATAAAAAGATTTGAAACAACCATTCAAGAGCATGCTAGAAGCCACAAGATTTTAAAGGCACAAGTAGAGATGTGTATTCCACTTTCAAGGTGAATGACTAATGGTAGAAGCTCCGGACAGACCAACATAGATGAGTATGTGGAGGTTCCTTGGTAAAGGACCCACATCAAGCCCATAGCTTGTGGCAGACAAGTGTACAGTAGGGTGTTCCCAAAAAGAAAAAAAAAACACACATGGATTGACCTCCTAACCGGGCACAGAGAATGTGGAACATGCTCTATAATATTAAGTTAGCGTTTGTGTACGGGGCAAATCTAAATAGTAGGATGTGTTGTACAAGTGCTGGTGCCAGGTTCAGTGATGTAAACCGAACAACAACAGTTTGCACAGCGCATGGTCACCCTTAGTTACTTGGTATATGAAATATGATATTTTACTAAAACAAGGTATGGGGGATTTTCATAATTTAATAGTCAATGCATCGGGACGGATGGCACTGTCTGAAAAGATGAGGCTCTGTCTCGTAAAAATCAACCTAAACAAATAAACATTTCATCTTCGAGACAACATCTTAATGACCTCATAAGTCTAAGAAGCCTTTTTTTGCTGGGAGCAAGCAGGAAGGAAGTGGTATTGCTGTTATTTAGAATTGTCTACCATTGCTTCATTTGCTGACTTTTATTACAATGTTGTTCTCAATGCTACCAAACTTACAAATGCATCCAATTTTGCATCCACTCAGTTAAGTTACTGGTACTAGTCACAGACGCAACCGCTTTGTTTTTTTCTTTTAACTTTGACTTGTTTTATATCCAGACTTTGTTGTATACATTTGTGGAGCTGAAGGCAAAGGACACAGTGGTAACTTCCTGGCTAGGTTTTCAGAAACTTCCAGATGGTTGTAAAAACGTTTAGCAACAAGCTATTTATAATCATTGAATTCTTCATACATTGTTGAGTTATTTGGAAAATCTAGCTGTAAGTGTTGACAAAAAGTAGACAACAACATTAGCCAAAGTGTACTTATAGGATTCTGAAAGAATGTCCTTAATATGATGATGACGTCAAGTGGCATCAGGATTGCAATGCAATCAAAACTACAAAGTGGTTAGGCAATTGGAAGAGAGGTACAATATAAAGAAGTCTGTGGGCATTTTGAAACGTTCATAGGAATATTTTGGACAAAATATAGACAGAGTAGGGCGTGTATTGAGAAAAAAAGGGTGTGTTTAGTGTCTAATAATATTCCAGGGAACGAGAAGTGATAAATGTATGGGTTAACTGCCTTAGACACAACACTCAGTTAAAGGAGTCCTCGGTTGCAACACAGGTTGTCATGTGTTCAAATTTAAAATCCTTAATCTTGCATTCATATCGTTTAAGAAATCTTGCAATTTAGGCAACATTGGGTCAATAGGAAAATGGGGCCATAGAAACAGTGTCTGTGAAGGACGCTGATAAAGCATTACATCCAAGGATAATGGATCTCTTTTTCCTGGAACTTTCATGATCGGATGAACAGTTTCTTTAAAACAATACATCGGGACTGGGGAGAAGTGCATAAATTAGAACTGCTGTATTCGTAAATTTAAAAGACTATTAATGTGTAATAGGTTAACTGCTTTTTTAAATATTTGTATAATTTTGAACTGGTGATTTTTGTTCAATTAACCACTCTTCAGGGGTTGTTTAAAATGTTTTGCAAAAAGTGCCCATTAATGATCGGCTCTGCGTGCTGTGTCTAGAGATGAGGGGGGAAAAAGTAACGCAATGATTTGTTATTAGCATTATGATTTTCGATTCTGCACAATGACAGTTTTTTTCTACTCAAAAGAGCTGTTAGGTTTAATGTTTCGCATTTACACTTTAGGCTTGGTCGCATACATTGGAAAGCAGCTGCACGAGACTAGACTTGTTTCAAAATTACTTTAAAAGTGTGACATACTAGCGCTCGTCAAATGAAAAAAGCAACACAGCGCCTCGCCCCCTGGTTACTCTGAAACTAGCCCAAACTGGATGGCAGATAGGCACATATTGTGTAACGTGAATGGCTGCCCGAACAACAACCAACAATATAAACTTCAGTGAAATACCAACTTCGGGAAACTAGGCAATTTTAACTAGTTAAATCATAGTTACTAACGTAACTGCTTAGATTAATCCTTTAAGTGCATATCGCGCCAGATTGCGGCTGACATTTTAAAAATATATAACTAGTACTCTCCATTATCAGCTAATACTACAGGATGAATAGGCCAAAGTGTTCAAAAATATATTTGGCCTAAATATAGGTGGTATACTTCAACTTCTCAAAGTAAAACATCCAGTCAGATCGACCTACCTCTTTCTCAAGCTCGTTCTTAAAACACAGGCATGCCGCGCGTTTCATGAAACCTTCGCCATCATATGTTCTCGTCTGGTTCGGTTTGAACTTCATCATGACATTCACACCAGAGCACAAGCTACAAAAATGTCTGATTCAGTCGGTGCATGAGGCGTTCGTGTGAAGAGAAAATCTGCATCTGTGGTGATTTTGATTTTCGCCCAAGGTCCGAGATCGAGAGAGGCCGTCTAATATCCTTAAATTGGACATGTGTTTCTTCAGATTATGTTATTGATCGGATTCACGTTTGCTATTGTATTCCCACTTCCATCTCTTCCAAGGCTTACAGCCGCGGGGTTAAGTAGAGACGAACGACAGCCCTCCCACCTTGTGCTCAATGGGCTGAGCTGCGCATGAGCCACGCCGGAGCCGGATCTGTTATGAAGTGTGGCTGATTTGTTAAGATTTTATTGAAGATTGTCACATATGATGATATCAATAATCGGAAATATAGACATTTAAACCGCAAGTCATGTAAATGACTTCACAAGTTCAAAGCAAGTTCTACCCATTAATTGCAGAACCCTTAGGGCTACGCAATTCTAAGAAGAGGCGTGTTCAGTAACTTAAAGAAAATGTTTTTCTGTGTAATACATTATTTGGGCTGCAGTTATGACCTTGCCTGTTCCCATACATTCCATTTGCATGCCCAATTGAATCTTGACATGCATGGAGTCATTAACATTATTTCACTGTATTAATTCAGCACTTACAAAATGTGTTTGTTATATATTACAAATAGGTATTGTCAAAATAAAAAATTCTGAGCATGTCGTTTTTTATTACTTTATTAAGGGTTGACTGAGACAAAGCCTATTTTGCAGCAATGCCCTGGTCAAGAAAGAAAATAAATAAGAAAACATTTGAAACATTAGAAGTCCTGGTAGGATTTAGCTAGGATTTAGATTTTTCTAAAGACAGTGACAGGGATGTACTACAAAATATGATGTCAATTTTTTGCCATGAATTCTAAATTCAGAGCATGTTCTCTAAAGCTGCCACACACAGAAACACATTCTACTAATGTAACATTTTTTTGTGTGCTGTCACCAACCTAATTTGTATCTTCTGTAGGCTTTGGCCCTGGCATGACATCGCAATACATACTCCTGGCAAATCTAGCAGAATATTTAAAGACAGCATAATACCTCTTGTTTATTAAGATATTACAGTTAAGCTTAATGAAGATATGGCATTTTCGACAAGCGTTCCCTCCTAAATTTTGAATAAATACTATTCTTTCAATAACATTCCTGAAGAGTTTTGTACTTCTGTACTTTCACCATTAAAAATAGATCTCCCCGTTCAGCCTTCCTATCAATATGTATCATAAAGTATGTAAGACGAAAACAGGTGACTGATTAAAGTACTAAGCCAGATAGGATCTTTATGCGGTTCAATAGCAAAATAAATAAGAATGCAAAGGGTAAATATGTAAAATACTACGGTTGGGAACATTTGACACTGCTATAAAACGAGAACCTTTGTACGATACAAACATAATAACCATTTGTCCAAGGGGACTGCATAATTTTCATAGTGTGTCAGATTAATTCTTAGCAAACCAAGATCAGGACTGGGTTGGAGCATTGAAATTCAACAAAAATGTAACAGCTCAGACAAGTGTATAAACACAAGTAACAAGGTTATTTATGTAAACCTATTTCTAAGAATCTATGTAAGCAATGGTGTTTATCAAGGGTGGGTCTCAACCGTTTTTTTCCTTAAGTGTAGTAAACACATGAGCACATGAGTCAAAAGAGTTTACAATGATGAAAACACTTTCTGTTGTGTTGGTCACAATGATACATCTGTTTCTGGGAGAAACAGGGACAAACTATAATCATGAAAACATTGGTTAGAAGACCCTAAAGGAGCCAGGGATTGACAGTCTAATTGCTGGCTAACTGTGGAATAAAAAAAAAGTCTGTAAATCAAAATACAAATTCAAAGCAGAGAACGCAAGGTTTGTTGAAGAGACCAGTTTCACCATATTTACCACCTCTTAGGTGACAGCCAAGATGTCTCGAACCTTGGAAAACCTCTCTCGAACCTTTAAGTCACGTCCAATGAAGGGTAGAAAAGCTATGTCCAGAATGCCTAAACCTTGTTCACAATTCTGTGTTATTTTTAGAACTATTTATTTTTTGCTCTGTTTTGCGGTGAATGTTATGCTGAAGGCACATGGCATCATTGTAACTACTGGATAATTACTATGGTGTCCTTTCATAAACATCTGCAAATCACAGGCTGAGATATCTCTTTGTTGTCCCAAACTAGAAAACCCAGGGATCAAACCTAGGCTACCCTGCAAAACACACAGAGAAAATCAACAAAATCTATATGGTCACTGTCGTGCTCCTAAACATTAGACACCCTTGCATTTCTATCATTCATATATGTAGCTTACTTAATGTAGGTGATTACATAGATAATAATCACTGGGTAAAACAACAGTAGTGTGTCACACAAACATCAGATGTCTTTCTCCTTTCCCCTTCTCTCTAGTCATGGTAGAGATTTGGTTAACAGACAATGACCATACTTCCAGAAAGAGAAGGAGGTAAATGCATGGAGTGCAGTGCGTTATAGATCATTACTACGATGGCCCTGAGAGGCCAACGCACTGCAACTTTGAAACACACATGCAAATAGACAAAACTCAAGCAAACTACGAAATCATATTTTTCGATTTGACAAAGCATGTGCAGCACTTAGAACATGTGCTGCAAATTCAGACACTACAACACATTACAGAAATACACTGCAAATACAGAAACACAACGCATTACAAAAAGAGCAGCAAACAACAAAAACATTGTGTTTGAATAGAAATGCACCGCAAATACAGGCAACACAAGGGAAATTTTTCCAGAGGACACCTAAAAGTGGCAAGAATAACACAAGAAGAAAGGACCTCCGTTGTTGCCGCGCATTGCTGTAACGTGTTGTTTTCTGTATGTGCAGCACGTTCCTTTAGTGTTGTGTTTTTGTACTTGCAACGCAATTCTGTAATGTGTTGGGAAGTCTAAATTTGCAGCAAGGTTTCTGAATGCAGTGCATGTGCTGCAAAATTGATTTAGATGTTATCTTAATTGTCTTCTTTTGTCTACTTGCATGTGTTTTCTTAGGTCGCAGTAAGTGTGGTCTCTCAGGGCCACTGTACACTAAATTGTACACCGTACAGTTTCAGGCTCTTCTGAATTTACTGTGGTAAGTAAACAGTGTTGATAATGGGATGTTTGCATCACGGTCTCAAACTACTCATTGAATATGTTTTTATGTACATACAGTCACCAAACACGCAACACCACACAGCGATTCATCAATGGGGCGAAATTTATAAGGAAGATGATTATACTGTTGTCAGAATGTTGCCAACTACACATGTGTTAAAGGACTTGGTCAGGGCATATGAGTATTGTGTTTATACATTCACCCTTTTCAGTTCTTTCATTTGAATAATTGTTTGATTGTGGCCCCCTGTACGACACAATGTCAGGTGATTAGGATCACTAAATTGTAGAACTCCATTAATTTAAGAACTTAGGAGAACACCAAATGTTAAAGCGCGTTGGGTTATTTAGATAGCAAGAAAGAGAACAATAAACATAAAATAACAAAAATCATTTTACCTAAACAAAGCATTTACAGACCCGTTTTCATTCAAATCCATAAAGAAGCAAAGCAAGCCTGTTGTTGTTAAAATGTGATAAAAAAAAATTGCATAAATGAAAATAAGCTTTTGATTAATAATAATAAAAAAGATCTAACAGGGCCGGTAAAAAATTTTTTTTTACTCATTCAGTCTTGACACTGCCTCTCTAATCCTCCAGTTTAAATTGAATTTTAATGTTAATTTCACATTAAATTGCATTTGAATACCAGGAAAGTGTGGCTTACCCTTAAAGAAACATACCAAAACAGAATGCTGTCAACTACAAATGTGAGCTACATTGAACTGGGATTTCCAGTTCCAAAAGCTATGCGGCAGCTAAGCCCTTATGACAGGGTTCAACATGAAGCTGGTGGAGATAGAAGAGACTTGTGTAATGGGATACCAGGATAAGCTACCTGCTTGATATAGTTTCAAATGCATTTTGCATCAGTATGCAGTTTGATCGTTTTGCCTAAAGCAAGAACTCCCTACCCCCATTTATTGGATATTGTGCTGCTGAGTGAGTGAATCGACCTTATCTCTAATCATTGCAATGTATTGTCCGGAATTTCCTGTAACTTGTAAACTGCAATCTGTATTTATGTGCATGGGTGTCTTTTATAGCGTCAGTTGTAATCTTATCAACATCAACAAGCAAAGAATCCTTTTGGCGAAAGAGTCATGATACATTGACCCTGAATGCAAATCCCTTGAATCAGCAAGGCATTGGTATGTAATCAATTCTATCCCAAGGAAATGTGGTAAAAGATCAACACAATATTGATGAGAAGTGATCAGGACACATCCCTTTAAAGCTGACACATCACAACAGCCTACTCTTTACACACAAAAGGTTCCTCAGTGGGGCTTGAACCCAACTGGCGAAGGTGTTAATCATTTGCATTGAACTCCCACTGGTAATTGCAGTATGATGTGTATGTGATGATATACATGATTACGTAGCTAACGTTTGAAAACTGAGAATATTTCAGGAGGCATTGAGCCAGAAAAACATAATTGCCTCCATAAACGATTTGCATTACACTTAACAAACACTGATCAGACTTCACTTACACTAACACCACTGATAGGTGAAGTCAATGAATTATTATCAATGTATTATTCCGTTACGACATCTTTCCATGGGTGGGATTAATTAGGGAGGAAATTAACAGTTTGTATTTGACGTTGCTATGTTGGAAACTGAAATAAATACGCAGGCGTAAGGATCTGAGTGAGTTTGACCGGGGCAAAATTGTAATGGCTGGATGGCTGGGTCCGATGGAGAGCCTCTCCAAAACAGCAGATCTTGTCATGTGTGCATTAGAACTAGAGTATCATGGAATAACAGAACAATTTGGCCTCGTCGGATAGATCCCCTTTTCTTTTACATCATGTAGATGTGTGCCATTTACCTAACAAATACCACCTACCTTAAACATTGTTGCAAATTAAGTACATCCCTGCATGGATATGCTATTCCCTGTTGGCAGTGGTGTCTTTCAGCAGGATAAACACACTGCCACACTGCAACATTGTTCACAAATTCTTTGAGAAATGTGACAAAATGGTGTTGACTTGGCCTCCAAATTCCCCAAATCTCAATCTGATCGAGCATCTGTGAAACGTGCTAGAGAAACAAGTCTGATCCATGGAGGTCGCACATCGCAATTTACCGGATTTTAAGGATCTCCTGCTAACGTCTTGGTGCTAGATACCACAGGACACCTTCAAAGGTCTTGTGGAGTCATGTCTCCACAGGTCAGAGTTGTTTTGGTGGTACAAAGGGGCCCTACACAATATCAGGCAGGTGGTTTTAAGTGTGGTTGATTGGTGTATAAAAACAAGCAATTACACGGTAGTAGAAAATGTTTGTAGTATCAAGCTTCAACTGGTCAATTACTAGACTGTCAGAAATTAGTGAGAACTCATCTGAATTCTAAAAAAAAATCCCAACATGTGAAAAGCTTCACCAATTTTCCATTTGAATGGGATCACTTGGACCAAACAATGCTGGATTCCTGCAGGGTCACCTATTCAGACTTTGCCTGGTTCAAGGAACCAATTAACCAAATTTCCACCCAAGGTTATTGAAAGTATTTCCAGTCAACACATGATACCAAAAACAGAGTGGATCTATATGTTGTTGTATTGAAAATAATCCACCGATTCAAAAAACTATTTGCCGACTGCAACTGGATGGAGGCTTCATTATCATCTTAGGTTGTTATAAACAAACAACAAGAAGGTTCCTAGCATGACTTTTTTTGACCCACTATAGTATGAGATGGACACAATAGCATTGAAAATAGATAAAGTTCAACTGAGAATTGGTTACCCAGAAGTTATTCAAAAATGTATTGGCTTAGAGGAAAAAGCCTAAATAAACCCATAACAAGCCTTAATGCCTCACAAACCTTAATGCAACATCGTGGTTTTTGGATGGAACTGTGTCATGTCAACGTGTTTGTCTAAGTGTAAGGTTCTTATCCAGCCTTTTTATGAAATTGACACATTCTGGACAATAATATAATTGCAGGCCAACAAATAATAGCCTATCACATAACGTATTTTTATTATTTACACGCAGATTCATGTATGCAAATGAATGCACAGTCTACACCATTCCAAAGGACAACTAAACAATCCTCTCCATGACTTGACACATTGTGTTTGGGAACTCAAGACTTCCCAAACATTAGCTGGTTCCGGAAAAGTTCTTCCTTAAAACAGTAAATTCACATAAGTGGCGGGATGTGCACTTGTCATGCTAACTATAGCAATGTGGACTGCTATAAAACAAAATAGGACCACAATCAAATAATCACGCAAATTAAATTTAATAAAAAAAAACAAAAAACTGTACTGTAGATCACTATATAAATCTTTACTAAATTCAGACTCAAACTGAGCTTAGTGTGATTAACACAAGTTTGACTTAATAATTTCACACATTTTTATTGTTTTTGGCAAATGATCAGTGTGTATTGTTTATACATTCACCCTTTTCAGGTTTTTCATTTTAATAATTGTTTGATTGTGGCCTCCTGTACTACATCTTGTTAGGTCATTAGGGCCACTAAATTGTAGAAATCCATTCATTTAAAGAACTTAGAACACCACCCGTTAAAGCACGTTGGGTTATTTAGATAGCAAGAAAGAGAACGATAAACATAAAAAACAAAAATAATTTTACCAAAACAACGCATTTACAGACCCCCTCTTATCCAAAGCCATAAAGAAGTAAGGCAAGCCTGTTGTTGTTAACATGTGATTAATTGTTTTGTGCCAGTATAAAAACAAAATGTAGTTTTTGCAAAGAAACTAACTTTTTCTAACGGAAACAAAATTTGCTTGACGGGCCTTTGTCATGACTTTGGTACAAGCTTTTAATTAATAATAAAAAAAGAGCGGACATGACAAGTAAAAAAAAGAAGTTACTCATTCAAAGTCTTGACACTTCCTCTCTAATCTTACAGTCAATTATTTCATATCAATTGCATTTAAATACCAGGAAGGCTTGGCCTACTCTAAAAGAAACTTTTTGACCACTAGTCGAATCTAAACTGAACAAATATGGGAAACTGCAAATATTTTTCATTGACCGTAATCGGCTGTAACGTCCATTTGCACTTCCTGAGATGTTCAAGTCAGTACTTCTAGAACCACCTACGTGCCTGGGGTTGTTGACATTAGAGAAGTTTTCAAATAGGAAAATAACTATGATAAACAGACAGGCCTATAAAAGGCAATATTACAAAATCCCTCTAAATTTAAATATTCATATTTGATTTATCTTTGAAACAATTATAAAGCAGGTAAGTGTATGTCTTGGGTCTGGTAAGGTGTAATTAGAATCATGTGCAGTTTCCTATTTGGGGGGAAAAACTGAAAGCTGTCTTCTATCCTCAACCCTTTAAATGGTGAAAAGATATCAAATTGAAGTTAACTGGCAAATATTCATGCATCTGAAAAGTGAGCAAGAACAAAAATTGAGAATTTATTAATAGAGATTGGGAAAAGTTGCTTGGCAAAAATCTAAGTTGTATTTTGTTTTGTAGCTCCAATATGCTGTTTGACTGTTGTTGTCTACAAGTGTCCACTTAATGCAAATGACGGAGAATATCATGACATAACAAGAGTAATTTTGCCAATCACATTCTAGTGTTCCTTCTTGTCCTCTATACTTCAATGTTGTTACCTGCATAGAGTCTGGTCCATGTTCGAGCTAGATAAGAAAAGAAAATCAATGCAAAACTATTGTGAACACACAATTGCACGACAACACTTAAATAACGAAAGATAACGCGGAAATATCTGTAAATTCAAGTATAAAGTTGCCCTACTTGACAGGAGAGTCATATTACAAAATATAATCTTGGGAGTGTCGTATAATTATTATCGTAATGCTGTATCCTGTGTATTTTGACAATACTATGCATCCAGACAGACTTATATACCATAAATAAGTTAAGACTTTGGTTTGGGTGCTGCGTTGAAACTAGTAAGTGCATTTTTGAGGGGGAAAAAATAGTTGCAGAAACTCATTTAGGCTACTTCAAATCAACAACAGGCAAAAACAAACTCCTCCTGACCTTACCTGTCTCTATGGCTTGAGCTTCATTTGATTTCCACTGCTCTGCAACGTCATTTGCGAGAGGGTCATCAGGGTTGGGAGCACTTAATAACGCCTGGATTGAGAGCAGAACTGTACGTATCTGCAACGCTGGAGACCATTTATCTAGAAAACAACCATTTTCAATACAGGTAGTAACACAACTTTTATTCATGAACCCAAATCTTAGAATAGACAAAGTACTCCTAAACCGCAGCTCATGGTGTCTAATTGCTGGAGCATCAAAGTTACTCCCTCCCAGCCATGAGCTACGTAAGAGTCTTGCTTGGACACTTACCTTTTAAAATATCTAAGCATATTCTCCCCAACTTGTCAACATTGGGATGATAGATTTTGGTCATAAATCGCACTTTGGGAGCTGCCATAGGGTACTCTTCTGGAAGAA
The DNA here is from genome assembly GCA_036024795.1 of Galaxias rostratus. Classification (NCBI taxonomy): domain Eukaryota; kingdom Metazoa; phylum Chordata; class Actinopteri; order Galaxiiformes; family Galaxiidae; genus Galaxias; species Galaxias rostratus. The sequence continues at coordinate 21,411 of JAVQJS010146854.1, read as the reverse complement.
ACAGTTCAAGTTTAAAGGTGCCTCCTTCAAAAGGAGAGTCCTGGGGCCCTGCGATGACCACATGGAAGTAGCGTGCGTTGCCTTCATCAGGCTCAGCCTTGATCCCTGGAACGGGCTCTGCCATCAACCGTTGCGTCTCCTGGATGTGGAAGAAAACAGATGTGACTGAGCAGCAATAAACATTACAAGATGCAATTCGCAAGTGAATCTCGACTGAAAATGCAGTATAAGGGAAACCATGCACGTAATGAGATGGCACACTAGTTAAGCATCTTCTACTCACCTGACATTTATCAACCATCTAACATACAACACTAAATGGCAGTTATCTGACAGATACATGAATTAAACCTTAACCAAGAACTTTGTAAGAACATTGATTATTTGTAAGATATTTTAATGGTTTAGTCTGCTTGGAATGGCTGTGTCTGTTTGTTCACCAGTAAAGAGACATTTCAGGCCGGCAGATAAGTAATTTGATTTTACAATACATAATGACACTACAATGTGGACAGATAAAATAAAGTAGTCTCCCTAGACTAGAAACAAAGTACATTTAACTTGGTACAAACTTTCTGATCGGCCCACTTTCATTAAGCCGGATAGTGAGGTGAATGTCAGTAATGACAAATCAAACACACTTAATCACAACATCAAATGTTCAAGTGTCAAGTTTCAGACACTTACCACCTGTCTGAAATCCTAAACCACACATTAAGTTCCCCTAAATCTTTAAATATTAAGACATGGTTGGTTTGCATTTCAGAAATGTACTATCTAGAACAGGCAAGAGAAGTAATTGTCGATGTCTGACATGAGTTAATCTGAGGGTGATTATCTTTTCAATTACTGGTCAAAAATAGTTGTTTAATCTTCCACGTTATAACTAATTTGATTGCTCAAACCCCCGCATACGAACACTTAATTTGAAGTAGTGTTTAGCTTCTCAGCCACCCACAAAGTTAGTACAAGTGAGGCCTGCTTCATAAATCAAGGCCAGGGGTTGGGACGCTGCCCAAATTGATCAAATAGCAGAGGCAAAGCAATTTTACATGTCAAAGATGTTTGTTTATTTGGGTGGATTGAATTTTAATTATAGACAATGTCAACCATGTTAGCCGAAAGGTAGCGTTAGACTACTGATAAGGCAGGACAGAAATGTATGCAAGTAGAAACTTGCTATGTAGCTTTCAACTTATATATGTGCAATTAGCGTGATGCAGTGTCAGTGCAATTTCGTTTACTCCGATATGCACTGCTAGCTTGTATGGCTATCCTGGCGTTCAAACGCTGACTAACCAACAGGAGCTAACACGCCTATCCCACTCAAACTTTCAAATAAAACCAAACCTTGAGAGGTAACAAACGCTATCAAGATAACTCAATTGGACAATCACACATGCCAATAATAAAACAAGCTAGGGCATCTGTTTAATGTTGTCATAGTCACGGTTTACATTAGATTAAGTTGACACTAAGAAAGCTGGGAGTGAACGGAAGTTGCAAATACTAAATAGCTGCTAACATTTTGCTAGCAAAGCAAGACATCTAACTAACTACATCTTCGAAAAGTACATGCCTGCGATACAAGTGTAAGTGCGAGTTTTTATCTCTAAGCACCATAGGCTATTGAAGATGTGATGCATTGATTCACACAAATATTTACCTTTATAATCCTGCGCGGCAAACCAGCCATGTTATGTTTTAGCAGTCCTTCCGAGATTGATGGGCGTACGGGGCGGGTCGCTCAGACGTTTTCCTGTGCATCATCGCTGGGAAATGTATTTCTGAGTATGTCTATGTTCTGGACTGAAACGGAATTAACAGGATTATATGGTTCTAAATTGAAAACATTTTAATTCAGAGAGAAAATAAGTGGTGAACGCATTATTTTTTAACACTTTTCTCTTGTACTTAAATGTGACAAGGACATAGCATGTGAACCATATCAATCAATCTAGTTGAGACATTTTGAAATAATCAGGTTTCAATACTTATATATCTGGGCCAATAAACAGATGTGTACATTCATAAAACACAATCCTTTCTACATAATGTTTTGTTTCTCGTGATGTTTAATTGTAGACATTTAATTATTTTGTTGTTGTTTTATTGTAACTGAAAAATTACTTTTGCTTTTTTTATGTAAAAAAAGCTTTTTATGAGGTTGAACAGCTCTATCAAATTGTTGACTACTTCAAAACGACTGGATTGCAAGTTTATTGCTACATAATGGATGGCTATTTCAATAAGTGATGTATTTGAGGGGCTGACTGCTCTTAATCTTTCAGTTAATAGATGCTGTTGCTGTATGAAAATAACCTGAAAAAAATTAATGAGTTGCAAGAAAAGCCTTATACTTTTATTATACAACACAAATACAATACACAAACTAAGTAGCTTTGAAGCCCTGCCTCCACAGAGTAGAAACTCCTGCACAGTACTATCTGTCTTTTGGGGGGTTCGTTTTCCTGCGTCTCGTGTGGTACCTATGGGGGGGAAGACATGTCCCTTTATGCTTTGGATTGACATATTCAAACAATTATTTTCCATGAATTGCTTTCTCCATTCAAATCATTGTGTCTGGTAATATCGTAAGCAAGAGAAAATCTTAATCACAAAAGCAATACTAGGCATTGAAATTGGACTGGCCATTGAGGCAATACTTACTGTCCCACTGGATACCAACGGTGCTTTGTGGTGTAAAACATTTTGCTTAGCTCTTCAATAGTAGGGGCCTCTTTGTCCTGAAGAACTTCTCTACTGAGGTGGGCCTTCAAGACCTGGTCATGGGTATCTGGCGCACTTTTTAGGGCGTCTGACTGGGGAATAGGCTGCAATCAAAAGTGGTCAAACCGTGAGATACAAGATCAGCATACTGAATGGGTGTGATATTAAAATAAGAATATTTCTTACCTGAGTTAATTCATAGGGAACAGCCTTGGGTGGGTGGTAACACACTACAGTTTTTCCATTGGATGTCACACCAATTTCCACATCACTACAATGGATTTGGAAGTTAGAAACTAAATAAAGTAACATATTTGCATTTTACAGCTCTGCACAGCTTGGTGGCAAAATTTAAGAGACAGACCAAATCCAAATTTCTATCAAGCAAGGAAACCAATTGAAGAGAGGAAAGGTGGGTAAACAAATAAGTTACTATCACACGTTTAGGATTTCACCTGTGTTTCTGTGCCCCTTTAGCGCCCTCACACTACTTCAGAAACTTCAATGCACCTAGGCTGAATGTTTGATATGCTGTGGCTACTCAATGAGAGGAAAGGTGGGACGGTGGTGGAATGTTTGAATAGTGGTGCAAAAAATGTGTCATATTTCAATACTGAGTAGTATTCCATACCTATAGGGATCATCAATCGAAGGGCCACTGAGTGTAGACTTTGGAAGAGAAGGCACCAAACATTCTGAAATACAGGGTTAGAATTGTAAGAGTATTAAATAGATTAATAAGAAGATCATGTATGATACCAGGTCATATTTGTACAAGGTTGTAAGTTGTAATGGGATATTTTGTTCAAATTTCCCAGAACAATATAACAACAAAACACATTAGCTGGATCAAGATGAACGTTTTGTTGTTGTTTTTCAATAAATTATATCATAACCAAATCTATAAGCACTGGGTAACCATCAATAGTACTGGAAAACAGAATATTCTGTCCTAAGAGAAGGGTGTCAGGAATACTAACACGCATTACCATGGCTATGTAATTCACTGGACAGAAGAAAAAAAACTATATCGAGCATCCACAAATTTTAGCTTTGCACGTTTTGCAAAGTAAAAGCCAGGCACACACATCAGAAAAAAAGTGTTGTCGTGTGTCTTCAAGTATCAAGTACTATAAGCGCGACCAGCATGTTGATGTTTCCACCACAGGCTAAATCAAGGTAAACTTACAAACAGGTTTAGAGTAAATCGCAACTGCACTTTCCTGTGAGCATAAAAGGTGTACGTTAAGTTCGATCGCAAGTAGAGCCTGTGTTCAATACGTCATATAAATTACAGAAAGATCATGTCCGAGAAAGGTGAAGATTCTGATTACAACATAAGCTAGCCAGGGTTAGCTACTGACCCTGACTCAAAAATGTATACATTTAACTGCAGCCAATAATTAGTAATTTTGCAGACAATTCTGAATCTTTTTATTACATAATCCTATGTAACCCTATGTATACGTGTCAGGACTCACTTGGATGTTGAAGCAATTGCTTGAAGATGGGCAACCTACTTAATCTGCCCAATGCCATGTTCAAAGATACAGGGGCGAGGCATGTGCATACCCAAACTAATTCCGTGTGGGTATATGTACTGCCTATTAAGCGAGAAAAAGAAAACGTTTTAGTTCCACACAGAGAATACTATACATGAATCACAAAATAAAATCCGGTAAAATGTATAATATGTTATTGTGGTTTGGAGTTTCATTTTTAGCTTATTTATTTATTTATTTATTTTTTTTTGGGGGGGGGTGGGGGTATAAAATTCAATAAACGTAGGTTAGTTTGGACCATTCACTTGGGTAATAACATAGGGTATTATAGGAAGCCTGTTCTAATTATATAGACCTGTCGTTACTAAAGTGTACAACTTAAATTTAATCAGTGATGAAATTCCATAGTTATGCTATCATCCATATTTTAAGTGGCTAATTATGACATCATAAATATTTTCCTATTAATAACAAAAGAAAGACATAGCGACACTGCAGAACATCTGCACTACAATCCACATGAAGCCGTAGTTCTCGTCTCAATCAACGCCTCCAAAATGGCAGCTGAATCCCATGGAGGTTTTCGATCTGAACTCCTACTGGATCCCTCACAGTATACTATAGTTATACCTCCCGTGGAGGTGAGACAGGGCAGAACAAAGACAGTTAGACCACAACCAGAGGTTATTAACCCCTTTATTCCGATTGATTTGTCTGAACAGAATATACGTGATGTTCTGCACGCCTGGGTCCAAACCCAACCTCTTCTGTCACCTGATACAGTTCGAAGGATGGCTATCACTGAGATTGGCAACGAAGTGATATACCAATACACTTTAGAGAGCTACACAGAGCGGAGGTCTGTGTGCTTGCGTTATGAACCCGCTTGTAAAGGCTCTGTTAATTTATCACCAACCGAAGAACACAAGGAGCAACGACCTTGGAAGGTTCCAGTGACCCCAGGCAAGATGTTTACCAACCAGATGGTAAAATATCGCTGAATGCATGGGCGAGAGAACAGTGCAATGCCGCACCTGTATGGCACTAGGTCGTCTATGCTGCGAGGCGTGTATAGGCAAGGGCCATTTGTGCTACTTTAAAGAAATGCTGGTGGAATATACTTATCACATGGAACGCGCGCTTTTGGGGGAACAACCTGACATTCCTGTGGAGAAGTTGACCAAAGCTGGGGAGGTAATCCTCCATACAGATACAGGTCCAAAGGTTCGACCAATTACCAGTTTTCACAAAGAGGAAGTGAATGCTGCCTCCCTACAGATGTGCAAGCATCCCATACCAAGTGGCCTGATAGCAGGATTGTCCAGCAAAAACATCTGCTGACAGCAATTCCCATCATCCGGGTGAAGTACAGCTGGAGGAACACTTCAGGCTCTATTTTTATCTATGGAGTCAACCATTCCATCTACTGGCCAAACTACCCACAGAACAGGATCCGTCTCTGTTGTCCTTGCCTTGGTTTGGGCCGGAAATGATACAACCTCAATGTCATGCCTGAAAGGAGCATAACCATCTACATAGAAAACAATAATAACAAACTTACATTCATTCAAACAGTTCTTTGACTATTGAATAAGTGACAATAACTTTTTTAAATCCTTTCTTTACTACTTATTTCTACAATTTCTTCTTAGCAGTGAAAACAAACGTTTACTATTTATACCAGACATTGCAAGCTACTTTAGTTTATAGCACCTTAACATTTGCAGATCCTGTTAGGGGAGGTGCCAGGAAAAAATACTTTAGCTACTGTTGCACTATCTATCTTAAAAAAACATGTCCTTTTAAGAGCCTGGATAATGCCTACTATCCACGTTTGTTATTGTTATGAGGTTATGGGGTTAATTTGAATAAATATATTATCTATTGTAATTGACCAATTTATACAATTTATACTTGCAAGATCCTATACATAAATATATTTTTTATTTGTGTAGAGAATGCTTGTTGGAAGCAATCCTATACAGTTTAATAACAATAACATGAATGGGGTAGCAAGACTAACACATTTACTGAGGTGGGTAATAAAAAGTATGTGTTCTGTTTCAGCACACTTCCTCGTACAAGGTAATCAAGCCCGATATTTAATAGTGAAAATTGAAAAAGATGAGTTTTTCAGGAAGTCCTTAGATCCCTTTAAATTGTTTGACCATGTATACTTTTGAAGTGCACTACTGTTGGCTAAATCTCAAGGGAGATTGTTTTCCATAAGGAGACATTTTTTTTATCCAAAGTAGCACAACTTCTATATGTTGATTGGCTGTTGTTCCATAGATAACTAGGAGAGCTCCATATCGGCTGTTGACGTGCTGCTGGATGCTTCGGATCCTGTGTTCACAACCAATCGTTCTCGGCTACCAAATACCTCCGCGACTAAAGAAAAAAATACAAATACAAGATGGGGAAAAACATTGTAACCTAAATTAAGGTATCACAGTTAAAAATTAAACGCTCAACGCCCCTCATGACAACACAAAGATCTCCAGGATAGAAATAACTTGGATAACTTGGTTGTGCTTCCTACAGCTTGCTGAATGTATTTTGAAAAAATCATATATAAACCCTTAATATTCAACTAGGTTTGAATTCATTAATGTTGCAGGTTGTCTTTTAAGAAAGCAATGTAAAGCAGTAATCAAATAACTTTTTCACCATTGTATTCAGTAATAATCAGTCAGTGGTAATCAGGAAGGATAGATTGAATAATTTTAGCTCCCTTGTGGTTTGATATGTAATAACATACAGTGTAAAACATGACATTAAAAGCTTACCTGCAGCAACATCACTTATGTCCCAAACCCTCAAGCCCTCCTTCTGTCCCCCAAAAGCATACACAAAGGGGAGATCCGGGCAGCAAGATGCACAGAACAGCACCCCCTTTAGACGAAATGTGAAATTACTAGGGTTAGTTATAATATTACTTGTTTTGGTGGCAGCATTATGATGCATTCACTTTCATTCTAAACCCACACCAGTACTTAAGATAAGATATGCAATCATACAAATAATGCCTTTATTGGGGGTAAACTTGACATGAGCAATTTCTAAGGAGCCCCCCCCTACATTACATCAGCTTGTAGTCCCTTAAGTAGTTACAATTAGTGGGAATCATGTCCAAGCCTTATGCTCTGAATCTAAACATTTTTTGTTTAAAAAGTGCCCAGCATTATTATCATCTTTCTTTATTGAATTACTTACGTATTTATTTATTATTACAAAGGGGGTTCTTGTCTCAACCAGGGTTTGGTCAAAAACATCCCAGCGCTCTAGTGGAGCACGCTAACTGTGAAAGGAAAAAGAAATCTTACCATGTTCATGTCTCGTGAATGAATGAGGTTGGGTTTGTTCCCCAAGATGTCCCAGATCTTCACTTGTTTGTCTTCTGACGAGGTGACCAGACAGCCTTTAATCTGACTACTAAGGACCAAGCCTGCATGAACACAGATGCCTGATGTAAATTTATGTGTAACGAAATGTGAAGACCTGTCAAGTGAAAATGTATACGGGCAACATGGAGGCTATAGCACAAACGACCATCTTAGCTGTCCAACTGTAGCACAGGAATTTCATTTACCTGAAACTTCTCCGTTGTGTGCCCTTAATGTGAATACAGGCTTGTCCGAGCGCGCATCCAGACAATAGACAAAGCCATCTTCAGTGCTAGCCTGAAACCAATCAAAAGCATTGCCCAATGTCCTCACAATTGCTACCGCCTTGAAGGCATATCATAAAGTTTCCATGCTAAACACAGACTAGTTACCAGGAAGTTACAGGGTGAGAAGTGGTTCCAGGTCACCCTCTCCACTTGGCCACTGAACCTCCACGTTCGATGACTCTCCTCTGGACTGCGGCAGTCATACAGAATAGCGGCCCTTAAAAGGACAGTAAGAGAAGACTTAAAATGGCAAAACATAAAAAAAACAAAAAAAAAACAGATTTCTTTATTATACTTCGAGTGGAACTTGTAGGTACAGTATTTTGGAAGAACAGACTTGTATTTGGTGCTGAACAAAGACAAACTACTCTGGGGGTCTATATCTACATTTAAAAGTTTGTTTTCCACACTCCTGGAAAAAAAACACCACACTCCTAAAACTGGAAAAAATGGAAGGGTGAGCCATACTTATCGTATGACCCTGAGATCAGAGTCTGAGCCTCGAAGGGATGAAATGCCAGCGTCTGAACCTGGAGGAGATTTTGAAGCATTACGTAATATTCTAAAACATGCAACCCCTTACCGCCACGCCAGACAAGGGTAAGGTATATCCACATTCAGTTAGTTCTCCCGATTCATTACCTTGTCAGTGTGCTTTCGAAGTGTGGTGGCCGGCTTGCATTGTGTCAAATCCCACAAAATGACTGTTTCATCAGCTGACCCGCTGGCCAAGATGTTTCTGAGAAATTGAAAGGAGCTTTTATCAGACTAGCCTATATACATTTAACAATGTACGAAAGCATTAAAATAATATGATCAAAAGTACAGAGTTTTTGTCTCCCTGGGAGATACTGAAATAACGTAATACATCCGATGGTGAACTATTCCTTGAGGTAATCTAGTCATTTCTGGGTCAATACCTCATCTTAAACCTTTTCCAATCTGTAGCTATTTTCTATTTCATTTCCTTGTACAATTTAGTTGACGTAATTTCATAAAATTGAGAAATCTATGTAAATGAGTTCATGCTTATTTTTTGCTATTTTGAATGTGTAAGTGTGACCTACGGGACCAGTTTGTTCCAGGACAAGTCCAGCACAGCATCAGTGTGGCCGTCCACAGGCTCGGCTCCAGCCTAAGAACCAAACCAACAATTACACCTCCTTTACGTACAGTATACGACTGTTTCATACAGAATTCACATACAATTTGTTGTAAAAAGGTTTCCCTAACAAATCAAAGCCAAATTAATGTATTTGACTCTTGGCATACTAGGAACCATCTGGACCTCAATGTTGACACCACCAAAATAAGAAAAGGTCACTGAAAGCTTTACCAATCGTTATTAGTGATTCATTTAAAATTATGGGAGTAGAAACTACAAGACAAGAAAATATACAAATGGTCGCTATTCTCTGGTGCAGCTAGAGAACACATAGCTAGGAATCCCAAATCATTTTGTCCATCATGAAAGAAAGGGAGTTCAAAAGATTATTTATAACATCTACCTAAGAATATGCTTCTTGCCACGTTATTCTATATATTTATTATAATTATTTTACAATCATTTACTACTCCCACCTTTTTACTTTTCTTTTTCTTCTTAGACAACTTTTTGCTGCCGAGGGAGAAGGCAGGCTCTAAACAATCCACTACATCCAGGTCCCACACATCTATCTTGGGGGTCATGTTGCCCACGGCAACATAGTTGCCTAAAAAAAAAAAGTGAGACAGAAAACTAAGACCAAAGTGTGTTTAGGTATCGAAATTAAAATACCCAAAAAGTAGCCAAAAAAGAAATGGCTGGATGTTCAGTACGGCAGCACTTACCTGCTCCCTCTCCAGGGCTAGGGTCATAGTTCAGCCACTCAACACAAAGTGGATATGCAGGCAGCAAAATGTCATGATGAACATACAGTGACTCCTCCTCTGAGTTATACACTGGACAGACAAAAGCAATGGCTGAATACAAAAGCTGAACTTCAAAATATCACTGAATCGCTTGATCCGACTAACCCTAAGAAGTAAAACTACGCCATACATTTCATTTTCCTGTTGAAATTCCATGCGTTCGTTTAAAAAATCACATCAGCTCTAGTTTGATAATAAAGCATCACAAACGGTGCAGTTTGTGGCTTCCTGTTGTTTCCTGTTGGCTCCAGCAAAATGGTTGGAATGGAACTTGGTCAGGATTGAGGATGGCAGTATTTCTGAAATTTACCATAAATCTCAAGGTTGCAGCAGTCCTTCTCAGCCTTGCCAGCAACAATGAGATTGTCGCTGGGTTTGATCTGAAAGTCATCTCGCTCATACTGGTCCTGGAGATGTAAAGGCAGAAACGCTTGTAAGCTTAAAAAGTGAGCGAATGGTGATACCTACTCCAATATTAAACTAGACAAACAGAAAATCCTATCTGATGAAGGAAGAAAAAACATTAGGTCAGGCAAATGAAGATATGAACGAAGCAGGATGGTTTTAAAATAAATTGCTCTCTACTCCTCTACTAAGCATTGCTCAGGATATTACACTGGCTTTGATACATTGGCTTTGATACATACATCCTTTTGTGTACACGAGATGTGTGTAGTGTGCACTACTCACTGTGTCTTTAATTGTGATATAAGGATCCTCTTCATTGCAGCTGAACACAGTAAGGCCAGCCAAACTATCACCAAGGTTTGCCGTAGCTGTTTGGGCGACAATAACAGGATGAAGAGAGAACTAAGATTATTTTAATTCTATTTTAGTGAGACAGCGCATACATGCAGTTTGGAAGAAAAAAAACGTTTCTTGCCTGAATCATCCTCGTCGTATTTATCCAAACCATACTCTGCAAGCTCATCGTCGACCTCTCTTCCAGCCTCGTTCTCATCCTGCTCCTGACTCTGGACGCCACCAGCCTCCGTCTCATCACTTAGATCCTGACCACTGGCCATGCCCTCATCCTCTTCCTCCCCATCATCATCGTCATCAGCCACACGGTTGCTATTACAAAAGGTATAAGACATGGCTTCGGTTTGAAGAGTAGTCCTGCTCTTTACAATAAAAGGTGGCACCCAACCTTTCCATGCAGGAAATCCTGATTAATACCTAGCTTAGAAATTATAAATAATTCCGTTCGGGAAATGTATCAGTTCACAAATGTGCATGTCCATTTTCCATTCAAAGGACTGTGAAGCAGAGCAAGTAGTAGTCCATCAGCTAACCTGTGTGTTACTACAGAGGAACCCAAATAAGATCTGCTAATATTTCATAGTTCCTTAGAATTGGGTTTGGCTTTGATGATTTTTAGATATACATCAGTGATATGTATTCCAGAGTAAATTACCTAATTATTTATGGTCATACCTGTGCGGGGATAAAATCGTGAAGTCTACCATGTACTATGGCATTGCTGAACATGTAGCAAAATTCAACCATTCAGGTGAAGTCTAAATAAAAGTTGACTGTTTTTTGTTGCTTTAAATGACTTATCTATGAACATACCCAAGCTGGTCTTTTGCCTCAGCAATTATACGTTGAAGTTCCTCTTTGCTCAATTCCACCTGGAATTGTAACGATATTTTGTAAACGTTTGTCTTCCTTCCCCTTCTGCTTCGATAGAGTGGAGGCAACACTGATATCAATTTGCTATAGCAAACCACTGACACAGCTAACTTAGTAGCCGATTTATTACTTACCTTGTCTGGCGTTTCCTTTGAAACACCTCGCTTTACCCACCCAACACAAGTCATCTGCGCGCTCATTTTGAATGCTATCAAACACTAAAGGAATGTAATAAACAAACTCATTTAATTTTGTTACAATTATCTGGTTTACTTTCAAAGTATGTTGAAAATTGTTCACGCTTGTACCTTCCACATGTAAAGTTTGTCTCAACATGATGACGTCATTACAAATTGTAAACCCATTGTCGCCTTCCTGCGTGAACATTCCACCGATTAAATCACATTTTTATAAAAATAAATACTTTGTACCCTCGAATCGTCCACTCAACACTCATTATGAACTACTTTCCGGCATATTTAGTATGTTACAGAAGACCAACCCGTAGTATGAGATCTCAAATGTTAACACAACTACGCTATTGAAGGGTCTATTTGTTGGGGCTCGAGAATTCGCAAAATGTTCACTTATCTTCCACGTATCTTCATGTGAAAACAACCCATTGGGAGGAAGGACAACTGGATAACTATATTTTTGTTTCAACTGTGTTATGTAAAAAAAGAACATAGGATGACATTTAGTTGACAATATACACATAATGTTAAATACAAAAAGATACATGAGTGAGTTAAAGTACAATGATTTAAAAACTATAGTACTTATACATGTATTATCTTGTGAGTCTGACAGTTAAACTTGATAACCCTCATGCATTATCTTGTGTTAAATGTAACATTCGAATACATTTTGAACTTTGCATTAAATCGTTGAATTGCCTAAAATAAAATAAAAATGCCCAAGGCACACCATCAAATATCTTGATATGGAAAAGTATTTCATACTGGCCAAATTACCAAAGACGTGAGGAGGCAATGTTAAATATGTGTCATCACCTCCTTTCTGTTCATCCCTAGAAATAATAGCGGAACTGACCAATGGGCAGCTGTGTCATGTTTAGTAGGCTGCTGAATGATTTGAAAAGGCAGGAACAGTATATAATAATTTCTTTAAGCATTTATCGATAGAATGCCTGCTTCAGGATGGTCACTGTGAATTAAAATATGCATAAAGGGATTTCACATAATGTTATCAGATGGTCGCTAGTCTTCTAGATACTCCTTGGTCTTCTAGAAATTATCTAAATTTAATTTTGGAACCAAACTCTTTCCACATTTCTTCACGCAGTTGAAAACTACAATAAGTGTACTACACGGGCAGCACGGTGGTGCAGTGGTTCGCTATGTTGCCTCACAGGGAGAGGGTCCTGGGTTCGATCCCCCCAAAGACCTTTCTGTGTGGAGTTTGCATGTTCTCCCAGTGTTAGCGTGGGTTTCCTCCAGTTTCCTCCAACAGTCCAAAAAACCATACCTCATCCTCCTGCCAATACCCTGACCAGTCACTGACAGTAAATCTGGGGTTGGTCCGTGTGTTCTGTGTGTGTGAGAAAGCTGTAATATATGTAGGATGAGCAAGTCTGTTGCAAATTGGCTGCTGTGGTATCACTCAAACTGAGTGTAGTGTTTGATAGCTGTCGGTTGATTGTTCAGTATATTAACTGGTGGCATAATTGTGTAAAAGTGCTTTGAGTATCTTGATAAGGCACGTAAAAACTAAATAAAAAGCATAATTATTTACTTATTTGGGGACTTGTAATAGTTATACTATATTTCATATAGTTGGTCCCATCTGAAAAACACTCAATATAGATCTGAGTTGAACTCAGCAGTAATCACTTCAAAAAAGACAAACATCTGGATCCTTAGGAGAACATCAGAAATCCAAATCCCTATCAAGGTCCAAGCTACCTTCTGCATGTTCAAAAACCTTATCAGCAACTGGCTTGAAAGACTTGGCCACCAATTTGAGGTTGGTCTCGTGAAGTTTGACTTGAGTCAGGTACTTTTCGCGCCTGATCTTTTCTCTGACATTATCAGGCACGTCTGGGATGGCGTATGAGAGGATGAACTTGGTCAGATAGACAATGTGCTGTGGGGAATAAATATATCATTACATTAGTTTGGTTGGTGACCGAAAATAGAAGGATGTATGAGGTAAAAACCAGGGAAAACTATTTATTACATGCTGCAAAACAGATAAAAGACTATTTAAATTCCACTAATTAACTTCCTAGCATGACAGAGCAAACACAGACCACTCCATTGTCCAAGGGCAAACAGCCATTCAAGCGCACACAATTATGTGTGACAAGAAGCGCTTGCTGTTACCTTACTTTTATTCCATTAGTAGTTTAATGGAAAATACAAACTGGATCTACAAAAAGGCAGTATCTTGCTTTTTCCTACAAGACAATGTACAAGCATTACCCAAAAATAATTTCAAAGATTCTTTTGAATAACTTGACTCACCTCTACCACAACTATGAAAGCCAGTTTAGCAGCAATTACATGCCAATAGTAAACGCTGTACTCGTATTGTCGTGGGTGTCCTGGTGGATGTCTGAAATCTCGATACCTAGAAATATATACAAGATTCACTGACCAAACATTAAACAAATCTATGAATACACATTTATTGTTGCAGCATTTCAAGTAGAAAGACAGTTGAAAAGATAGATTTACCTGCAGGTAGTAATGTTCTCAAACCAGTTTGCTGGGTCTAAAGGTCGGCTTCGGTTGGAGAAGTCTTGGATGTCGAACACGGACAGTGTGTTGTTGATGTAGCCCTGCATGGTTGGGCTTGAATGGTTTCCGTATGGATAAACAGAGAAGGACCAGTAGTATACCAATCGTGGGATCATATCTGATGTGAAGGCAATTATCATGGCCTGGGGCAGAGACCATATTAGAGTTAACTTGAGGGAAAGATTACATTAGAGAAAGAAATCCCTAACCAGTAAAACATCAAATGTAAATTGGATTTCTTATGAGAGCATAAGCATTGCTTTCCTGCCTTCACGTAATGTTTAACAGAGCAAAAAGGGTCACTACTCACATTAGTGGCCACGGCCAAAATGGCAATACCCTGGAGAATGGGCTGCCAAGCCCCAATGTCTTGGGCTTTTTCTGGGACCACGCGGCGGAACTGGGTGAGGATCTTCCATGCGTCCACTCGTATCTCAAAGATGTTGTTAACCAGAGCCAGGACAGGGGCGAGGGGAAAAGACGCCACAAACAGAGTCACAAAGCCAAACTGGATCACTATGGAAAAGTAGCAAAATACACACGCAAAGTTATTAAAATACTTTGTGACAACTAAATACAAAAAGCCAGGTTGCCTGCCTGTTTTTTTCACTCCGCTTTGACATTCTGAACATATTTGTCATAGTTTGGCTGCCACTAGTTAAGCACAAAACAGTTCAAGTTAGGCAACGTTTAATACAAAGATGCTACAGCAGGCACTGTGTATACAATATTAATCTGAATTTAGGAAACTCTCATTACTCTAAACATACCGACACAATCAAACACATTGAGCAACATAGCAAGAATATCATTGTTTAATTCATCAATGTGTCCACAGATTTGGTGCATGTGCATGGTCATGTAACATCTTGGCGGTGATTTCCTTACCCATCTCTAGATATTCATAAAAGAGTCCTAGCTGTCCCATAGGCTGCAGATGATAATCCTGTTCCCAGCGTGGAATTACTTTTTCTGACCCGCTACTTGTGCAGTGGCGGAAAATCAAATTTTTCACCCACCTACGGAGGAGCAAATCAAATACAGCAACAATTTAATTGACTTACTAAACCAGGGTTTCCCACCAGTATGCCATGGCATGAATATAAATCTATGTCTCTTGTGGTAAGGAAAAGAGGAACCGTTCTCATTGGTTGTACTCACGGCAGCATCACCTCCTGTATGTTATTCCAAATGGCCTTCCCACCCATGATGATCGTGAGCTGTGTAGTCAACTCAATCAGGCATCCACCAGGATCGCACTGTCATTTGTGTTTGTGTGTGTGTGTGTGTGTGTGTGTGAGGGGGGGGGGGGTGTTATTGACTGTTCAATTTGCAGTTTCCTGTAGTATTAAAGTGAAAGGCCACTTTTTCCTTACAATATCTGGTACAGTACATTTTAGAGTTTGACGTACCTCCTCATTGCGGTACTCTCCCAACAAGTACACAGGCTGCCCAGGGTATCCAACTACTTTCCCCTTGGCAAAGGCAATGTAAAAACAGGACGAGTAGTAGTTGACAAATTGGAAGAGGAACATCTTCAGAGTCAGACTGTTCTCATATTCTGTCCTTGTCCTTGGAAGCTCTGTTGTGGATAAAACACGTCTTAATGGAAAATACTGTGTGCGTTAATGTTTTCACACGCTATCTTGGAATGCGTCCATAGCGGTTATGCTTTGGACATCTCACCAAAATCGGTAATCCAGATTGCCACCTTCTCATAGAGAACGTTGAGGACCATAATGACCACAAAGCTGATGAGGGAGGCTGTCACAGAGGTTGCCATCTGTGGGGTCACATACTCTTTAAATGGTTCCAGCTCTTTCAAGTCTGCCCTAAGTCTTGCCGAAAAAGCAAAGAATACTGCCAGACGATACACTATGATGGCAACCACAGATACCAGGATCAACATGATCTAAAAAAAAACAATAAATAAAAAAAGTTAAAAAGAGTAATGGACAAATGCTGCACAAAATACATATGTGTATCCAAAAACATATTTTCTTTACCCAGAATAAAACAGTCCCCATGCCTATGGACAGTCTCAAACAACGTCCGCAGGCTGTAAATGGAACTTTCTCCTTAACCTACATGGAACACAATGCAGCTTCAATGATTTGGTGTATAACTAGAAAATGATGGTGTATTTTCTGTAAAAAAAATCAAACTACATCAAACGGAACTGCACGGTATAAACCTTAAAAAATTCCAACAGCGCTGGTGAAAGGTTAGAAAAGAGTTAATACAGTACTAAGAAGGCTGTTGCTGGCAGGTAACATAGAGTATCTGAATGTTTGTAGTGATACATATCTGAATGTGCTAAACAGCGTAAACTACTGTTAGAGTAGAAGTAACCCAAGGTCAGCTAACATAATGCTGTCCGCTACTTCTGTTAGGGTTTACACCCGCAATGACTGTCTACCCGTACTTACATTTTCAGATGTGAGTATAAGGCAAGTGTTAGATTCACTTGTAGATAAACAAAATATCTCATGTATTTGCATTAATGCATGGGACTGGACAGAGGGGAATTGTCTTTATTTGAATATCTGGCAAGTCTGTTTTGATATTAAAATGATTGTGCCTTTAAAACAGGCGTCTGCCTTACATCTGTCACAGGGTTGGTTCTCTCATGGACACACTTTGCCTCATATTCAGGGCGTGGGTGCTCCTCCTGCTCCAAAAACTCCACAGTATCCCACTCATATTCTAGCCTGGCCTGGTAACGTTTCCAGAACTCCAGAAACAATGTTACTGAAACAAGGCAAGCAAATGGATAATAATCTAGGTAACATAATCAATGAATATATGAAAAACATTTAGAAACCTAAAAAAATCTAAATAAAATATCCACAAAATGTTTTGCTAGGAAATAAATAAAATAAACAAACTTTGAAAACTCACCCCAAACAGACATAAAAACTGCAAAAACCAGTGTCCCGAAGTTATCAAATATACAAAGTTTCTGTAAAAGGGATGGGAGCGTGATTTACTCAAATACCATATAATCTCCTGCTGCAGTGACATTAACATTTCAAGCCATTTACACATTGTTTTTGTTGTTTGTTTTCATCATTACATTTTTCTTTGTTTTGTCAATAAGGTAAGACAATGTCCACAAGATGGCTATTCTACCTCATTATCACACGTAGCAATGATTACTTACATCTCAAAAAACACATAAAATAAGCTACCCCCAACAATAGGTCTCCTGTCAAACTGTTAGCATTGTAGCTAAAAAGGAAGCCCCTAACTACTCAGACACAACAAAGTTTAAATGACTGATAAAATTATTTGGTCATGGCCATCAAGAATGGAAATAATGTAAAACATCAAAAATATTCCTATGACTATTACCAATATTATATTTCTAACCATCCTGGCTAGTAATCTAGCTGTGTTGGCGTTTTTATTTTTTGTCTACAGTAAACACCATCATTCTGGAAAGAAGTAAGTTATGTACTATATATATATGTGTGTGTTAGAGAGAGAGTGTGTGAGAGAGAGAGAGAGAGAGAGAGAGAGCTATGCATTATGCATTGCATTTCCTTCAATTATATTATCTAACACTCTAACAGCGAGTGCTATTATCTAACAGCGACGGCTTACAGAGACGTAAAATATGACTCACTTTGGAAGATTCACAAGTGCTATTTAACCTCCAGTATGTGCATTCTTTATCACATTGTGGGCACATAACAATGCTCCCTCCAATCAAAGGGTCGCACACTTCTTTGCTGTTGAAAGTGTAATACAGGACACATTTTAATAAGCAATATCAATCATGCAGGGAAGTGGAGAAGACGTTATTAACCATAATCTAGTCAAGTCAAAGTATATATATCGCACATGTGAATATGGAACATTTACATTACATACAATAGATTTTATATATTGTATATATTCAATGTGTATATGTACCCTATGTATACATTAATATGCATACTTGAAAAAGAGATGTACTTCCTTCCTATGTACTTCCTTACCTCCAAGTGCTTGTTTCCTGAGTCTTATATCCATATATGAAGCATCCCAGTCCAACAATTGCAGCAAGTGCCAGCATTGCTGTATAGAAGCCCAGCCAGGCAAAATAAATGCCCATCTTCTCCCCATAGTACGTTCTATAGGAAAATACAACAGGTTAGTTCCTGTATGTATATACTATGTAAAGGTACTTTACTTTTGGGATGAGTCCACAATTAAGGAGGAATATGGAAACTGATTCCTATTACCTTATAAGATCAAGAGGCTGCATCTTATAGAAGCTTTTGGGATGAGCCCACTCTTCGTACAGCAAGTACCTCTCATTACGACAGCCAACTTCATTTGACTTCACGTTGAATCTACACTGAGTTGTATCAATAACAATCAAACACGTTAATACATTTCACATTACCGTTGTGAAAAGAAATGGTGAAACCAAAAGATTAAGTAGCACAAATGTTTTCCCATGAATATAACCATAAACAAAATTGCTAAAAGGAATCTTACATCATGCAGTGGATATGCAGCCTTGTACACGCCTCCATCTAATAGCTTGGTAATGCCAAACTTCTTTATAGTACCTCGCACCTCGTAGGGTGCTCGGCAAAGGATGTAGTAAGCCTACGACGTAGAAAGTTCACGCGATCAATTCATATATAGAAACGTGATAAACATATCACATTTTACATATGAACGAACTCACATTTCATTACTTTAGAAACGACTAAGAATACTTGACTTATTGCAACGAAATAACAAGTGAAACAGAACTTGCCATCCTACTCCTCATGGACGGTGTGAAAAAGAGATCGTGGTCTTTCACATAGAAGTACTCCAAACGAGATTTTTCGAACGCCGCGGTGAAGTACTCCTCTTCTTTGGGAATCTGGTACTCACTGGGGTAGAAGTGCTTGGTAAGAAAGGAGAGGCAGCTGAAAGGTGACGACCCCGGGGACAGGTCGTCGGGCTGGATGGGCAGCTTGATGTGGAGGACCTCGGCGTACGTGCAGAGAACGTCCCATGGCATGTGCACCTTGATAAACATGAGTTTGTCATCCACCACCTACCAGCAGGTGGGATGTTAGGGAGGAACAATGTGTACGCAGAGGACAGAGGAGAAAGGAAGGATTTTAGTAATTGAGGCATAACAGCATAATACTGAACTGTCTTCAATAATAATGATGAATAATGATAGTTGGCCGTTTAGACAAAAGTACTTCTTTATACAGTAGAAAGCCTTGCATTTAGAGATGTTATTCAGCGTGGATGTTGGCAGTTCACATTGCTTCGTTATCATACCGATGTTGCAAACCTAAAGCCTTCTCCACTGTGCTGCACACTTACCGATCTTGTAGCCTCCAGTTCCATTCCCATCTTCATCAGGCTTGCCTCAAAGTATTCTCTGCGACGCTGGAGAAAATGGGGATTGTGTGGATCAACTGGATTGTTTGTTATACACCACACCCCACCTACTTTGGGCTGCTCGTCCTGCCATCCAGTCACACTCACGAATTATGTACAGTAATTGTTTGGGTATAACACATCCGTTTCATGTTTTCTACTATTGGTAGAACAAACTATTTAAATACAAAACCTCTACTTGTATATCGGCCTTGTCTGTAGCTTGGTGGTAGCAAGTCTGGTGCCGCGCAAATGCATTTCCCAACAAATCCACACTGGATAAACAATCTCGATCACAAAGGAGCATTTGAATATGAGAGTTAATCTAAACTAAGGATTGGCTAATAGCAAAAACATTAGTATGAACCGTAAGGCACAATACATTGTGTAAACTACCACCGTTCTGGTACCTCTGTAATCATAGAGTTATCCCAATATCCCTAACATGTCCACTGACTGCATCCTTATTGGGAAATATGTTTAAGCACAGGGTTGGATTTACTCATCCCAAGTGAATACCATGACTCCTGGCAACACAACAACCTGTAATCCGTTTCCTCACTCTGGGTATTTCACTCCCTATACACACACAATTATCCACAAAGTCTGTCATCATTAAGAAACAATTAAAGCTTTATGTCCTTAGAACCCTATATAATATCGCAATTATTAAATACTATTTCTTATAAATATACCTAATCTGTCTGTACCACTTTTTGATGTAACAACATGTTTTGTCCAGTGTAAAAGCACCTTACCTTGTACTTTTTAAAATAGCATAAGACTGACATGATACATTGAAGTAAACAAAGACTCCTTTGGCAAATACTAGAGAGCAAATATGTTGTGTATGCAATTGCAAAACAAGTTGCAAACCTAATTCTGAACTACTATCCTTTGTCACAATTAAGTTCTAAGACAAAGGCCTTTTTAATTCTGAAGATTGCTTTTAAGATTCAAGGTAAATCCAAGCTATCGATGTATTCATTTTCTTCTAACTGGGCATATACTTTATACTGTAGGTACACTGCTGTTACAACTTGTGTGTCTCAATACTTCCAAATTTCATTTCAACAAAAATACAATGCATACACCTCAAAGAACAAAACTATCTTTTAACAAAAACCTTGAAGTGCCATTTATATAACAGTTTTGTGATAGAAAAGAAATTCACATTAATTCAGACATCAATATCTCTCAATCAATACATTTAAACAACAACAATTACTTGTTCATATTGTATTAGTAGAATAGAACTATTCTCTCAGTCCAAAGACTGAGATACTTACTATACGTCTCTGGAAAGCATGTCGTTTGTCAAACTCCTTCTTGTCCTCATCTTCGTATACTAGGACAAAGTCAATACGCTTTACTCCATCGTTGAAGAACAGGAAATCCGTATTACCATTGAATTCAACCTGTGGACATAGATACAGCTTGTCGGGCAATTCAACAGAATAAATTTCATGATCCTCTTCCTCCATGATGTTGTACATGATTGTACATTTGAACAAGTTCCTACTAGGACTGAATCAACCAGGATATGTTAGTTGTTTAATATCAGAGCCACTAGGATAACTGAGAAGGGTAGAGTCTACAAGTGCAGTGCCACTCCCCTAATTCTATCCAACATACAGTAAGTGGGGTATCAAGAGCTTCAAAAACATTAAAGTTAAATGTAATGTTCTTCATTAAAATCTTTTTTTATGTAATTGATTTAAAAAATTACAAAAAGGTGCACACTCTATGGCAGGGTCTGAGATAGGGAAAGGTCATGAAGGCACTTTGTGTCATGTAAGTCAATTTAAATAGAAAG
>JAVQJS010146837.1:0-24387 GCA_036024795.1 Galaxias rostratus | reverse complement strand
AGCACCCACCCCACTGAATATAACCAGCACCCCGCCCACTGAATATAACCAGCACCCCGCCCACTGAATATAACCAGCACCCCGCCCACTGAATAGAACCAGCACCCAGCCCACTGAATAGAACCAGCACCAGCAAAGAACTGACACACAAAGCATAAAGCCATCCCATAGCTCACTGCATGGAACTTTGATACTAACTTGTGTTTAAACGGTAAATTCTGGTAAACTGATGACTTAGTCCATTATAAAACATTCGACAAAGACTCAGAATGAGATTTCTCTCTAAATGAGGCAGCAAGTTATCACTATTGTCATTAGGTTATGTTTAAAGCAAATATTCTGCCCCAAACACAAGAGGGAGTTCATCGATCCACTTCAATCGGGAGTCAGAGAGCAAAGGATTTTCCCAGGGTGCACCTGGCCCCTTTGGAAGGACTCTTCTAATGAATGGCTGGCCTGTTGCAGAGCAAGAGGCAGGCTGTCTCCCATTAGGGCATCTTAGTACTTCGCCCCTCTTTTTTTTCTGGAATGTATGTGTAGTCCCATTTACAAAGATCTTGGCAGGGATCTGCACCACCTTTTCCCCTCCGCTCCTGATGAGGCCATGCTGGAGGATGGAGGGGGGGGCGGCCCTGTCCAAAACTCCAGAGTCAGACACATTCCCCTTTATCCCAGAGAGAGCTATAGGCTGCGGCGCTGCCAAGAAACACCCGCTGCCCATGTTTCCCTCCATAGAGCCTGCGCCCCATGTAACAGAGCTGGAATGTGTCTGCTTCCAGCTCTGGAGACTGAACAGGGAGGAGAATGGCTCCAGGCCGGCTTAAATACACCCAGCTTTACTCTCCTTCGTCTTCTCTTTCCTCCTCCACACACGCTACAGTGACTTTTCTATCGGGATTTGTGGGGAAAGGGGCAAGAATGCTGCGCAAGAACAAACAGGAAAGAAGGGACATAATGTATGTGTTTCTTCCTAATCAGGTCAGAAGGATGGTTGAGAAAAACAAATGGTTTTATGTTTATGTGCTTTAAATGTTGATTGCTCGTGAGGTTTCAGTTCCTCATATAAAACTAATACAGTAATACAGAGGAAGCCATTTTTCCCTTTAAATCGCAAAAGTTCGTTGTGCTTAGTTGACCTGCAAAAACAGACGGTTGACTATAATTTAAGACTAACTGTCATTAACCGATCACAGATGGCATCATTTTTCACAGACGCAAATCTGCCATGCAAATAAGAGGAACATGAAACAGAAAGAAAAAAATTGTTGTGGAGTCGTAAATTTAAATAACGATTTAGTTTATAGGTCTTCAGCTTTTCACAAACTTTTTATTGGCACACTAGGTACTGGTGATTAATCTGTACAGCTTGTACGAAACAAAACCAGACAGGCCCGATCATAAACCCCGTGCACTTCAGTGATGATTCCATTTCAAAGCGGAAGTTTTTCTTCAGTGCTGCATGCATCTTTTACGTAACTTCGACTTTCCCCCTGATTCCACTGCCTGCAGTCACGATCGTGTTACGACTCAACAACCACTGCTTTTGATGTATGCATCTTTCGTTTGGATAAGTATTTTTCGGCTATCGACTGTTGCTACAATGTAAATCGTACCGCTGGGAGATTTTTGTACATTCTGTCCTCTGCAACATATTGTGAAAGGGGACAGACCAGTTACAAGCGTAACATTCCTGCTCTATCAAAAGCACCCAATACTATGAACTGTGCATACAGAAAGATCAGTATCCTCACGAACACCGTCTGCTCCACACTGTGCGACCCATGCGTGGCGCGGTTATACTATTCACTGTATATCAAATCATTTGCGTACCAACCTGGCATTGATCCCGGGTGCAACAAATGTCCTTTCTTCTGGTCAGACGAAGGTCGAGAGTAGATTTTAAAAAGTGGAAATCGTTGCATCAGCCCGTTTAAATGTAAGATCCCTATCTGGGAGGATTTGGGAATGCGGAAAGTAGTTATGCTTGCCAGACGTAAGCAAGCAAGTATGTATAGTACAGAAAGAGGGGGCAGAAAGTGGAGAAGTCGTTGCCGCTCCTCCCCTAGAAACAAAAGCTCAACAGTGCTGACCCGGTGCATTACAGCACAGACAGTCAGCAGGCGGTGTTTAGGCCAGGCGACGGGACGGCGGTCCTACCAGCAGAGAGCAAACGTCTTCTGCAGCGCGTGCTGTCTTCTTTCAATTATGCCAAGAAATTGCAGAAACATCAAATGTATCGAAAATCACTTTAAATGAGTATTTAATGGATTCTTCATCATTAGCAATCAATGCTCATTTGACTTTTTTTTTGTTTTGTTTGACAAACAAGTCAAAATCTGAAAGGTAAAAAAATAAATTATCATAAATTACATCTTGATAGATATAGCACTGGATGTTTTCATGGAAAACTCTAGACATTGTAACAATGAGGTCAAATCACAGTTGATGACATTGAGGTATGCAAGTACTGAATGTGAATGAATACTTAAATACAACACTGACAGCTATTAATACACTATTATCAGTTTAAACACAACCATACAGTCAATTCCACAGTACACCATAAGCATAGGAACATATCAAACATATACTAACGTTGGAAATTATTTGGAATTTCTCTGCATGCGTTTAAAAACACAATTCCCATCATCCTTTTTTCTTCAGTACAATGAAAAGCCATGCTTTTAGCGACGCCATTTTGTACGTTTCCGGAGAAGGCTAACATTTTAAACGGAGTCAAACGTCATCCTATAGTATAAGGTTGTTGATATTATTTCCAGTGAGTCAGTTACACCATCTGTAAACATACGAGGTCAAAGCAGTGACAAAGCACTCCCCATTATAAGGCTAAAAGCGTGGGAGAGTTGAGGATATCCAGGGCTGGCTCTGCCTTGCCGCCTTTACAGCCGTCAAAGCCCTCGGCGAGGGAGTCGAGCTCCGGGCAGGCGAAGGTGAACACGGACAGGTAGTTGCTGCAGGTCGGGGTGGAGGTGACCACGGGCGTGCTGAGAGGCTCCAGGTCCCCGGCCACGGACTTATAGAGGGTCTCCCAGTCGGAGACGCCCAGAGAGCCGCTCAGGTCAATGTCTGGGACGGAGCGACCGGTCTCCGCAGGGGGCGTCCCTTCCTCTTCATCGTCTTGGTCCTCGTCGTCCAGGCCCGGCAGCAGATTGTCCAGCAGGCTCTGGTCCTTGACGTCCAGAGACGGCTCCAGGTCGCAGAGGTTGACCTCGCCACTGCTGGCGCACAGCAGGATGTCGGAGTTCCCGGAGATGGCGGCGGAGGGGTCGTTGGGGAGCTCCATGTCGGGCAGCGAGGGGGCCTCCTGGACGGCGTCCTCGGGGAGAGAGTCCTCCATGCTGGGGGATAACCCCGAGGAAACACTGGCCTCCTGGAACATGGACTCCAGCTCCTCGTCCTTCTCCTCCTCCTCCTCCTCTTCCTCCTCCTCCTCCTCCTCCTCCTCCACCACTAGCTGGCAGGTGGGTTTGTGGGATGTGAGAACAAACTGGAGCCTCTCTTTCTCTTTGAGGAGACTGGCTATCTCTGCTTGCAATGCTGCCTTCTCCTCCTCCAGCTGCTCAGTCTCCTTTAAACGCGTCCCAAGTTAAACACATTGAAAATCAGAATACAGATTCAAATGACTGGCGGTGGATGGATGTTTCGGTCGGGCATCGTTTGTTTGTTTACTTACCACTTGCAGGGTGTCGGTGAGCTCCCGCCGTCGGTTGCGACACTTTGCAGCAGCCATCTTATTTCTCTCTCTCCTCACCCTCTTCTTCTCCTCCTCTTCGGGAGAGAGCTGAGATTCGGAAAGGGAGGCGGGGGGAGTCTGTTACGGTCATTTTTTTTAAATCTCTTAATCTGCTGTTTCCGTAGCCAATTCCCCCTCTCTTGAGAAAGGCAGAAGCATCTTTCTCTGCAATGCGTCTAAAAATAGACCATTGTTGCAGACTGCCTGTGACCTGAATATGAATGGCGCGCCAGAGGAAGGCATGGAGCCAGCACACAGCTTTTCAACCTCACGACACAAACCATTGCTGCATTCTTGCAAAATATTTTGTTCTCGTAAAATATGTCATAATTGGTTATTGCAACAAAAAAAAAAAAGCATGTAAAAAGAAAAAGAGAGAAAAAAATAAAATGTACCTGCTCGTTTTTCCCCTTTCTGCCAGGGTTCTTTGGCTTACTCCCGCCCGCTTTGGGCGGTGCCTGGCGAGAGCTGGGCACCTCATTGGCTGGCTTGCTACCCGGAGACGGGGAGACAGATGTGATGATGGTCGGCTGGACCATCCACTGCAAATCTGGGGTTGAGGAAATTGCGGTGACTGTTGGAACGAATGGAGCGTCATCTACCTCCATGTCTTGACAGGGGCTCTCCTGCAGTTAAATATAATATATCACAATTAAACATGATTTTCTTAATTATTTTATGAGGACCAAAAAAAACGAATTTCGAGATTTTAAAGTAACAGACGAGGGGACTGAGACTGAGTTACATTTTCATTTCTTTATTTCGAATTAAATGCTTTAATAGATTACTACAGATATGCCGATTGGTCTGGATGCCCAAAAAAGCGCACGACATCGCATACATCTCCTTCGGGTTTTCTTAAAATATATCAAGCAGTCCACAAATACCCTCCGTCGAATCAATATTTGACTTTATCATTGTGTCTGACGTCAACACTGACGCAGAGGTGCTGTGGAGTCTCCTGAATGGATTTATTTTTCTCAATGAAGCGCTGCATCGACACGCTATAGGACACATTGGTCCCAGGACACCAAAAACAAAACAAGGCACGGACAAAATTCCTAATCCTAATCCTCTCACATGTCTTTTCGAAACAATTTTTCAAATGTGTACAATTTATTTAGACGGAGTGACAAATGTATCAATAAACGACCAATTACTGAATAGTACCCCACCCATTAGAAGACAAAAAATATATATAAAAAAACATGAACGTTTACAATATTAATTATATTGTAGCCTGTATATCGTCTATATCTATTCACGCAAATAGCTCTATGGAATCGACGCTAGAAGAGAAGACGTGAATCTAATGTCAATAATTTGTAGATCTGTAGATTATGAGTGTGCACTACCTATCCTATTGCATCACGACAAAACATCATCACCGCATCCTCTCATACCTTTGCGCTGCTTGTCTCTGAAGAAGAGACTAATGAGCTGGTATTTTCTTGTGTCTTCTGGTGGGTCAGGGTTTCCCCGACAGGAGAGCCTGTGCTGCTGTTTGACAGGGGATCCATGTCAGACTTCAGGTTATTCAGGAATATGCAAAATACTTTATTTGTCGAAAGACGTATTTAAATAGCTCCGTTGTTCGTATGAAAAGCTAGTCCTCGTCCAGGTATTGGCTACCTGGTATGCTAACTGAATGGTAGGATGATAGCCCCTCCTTTTATACTCTGACAGAATTTTATGAATGAACGAAGACTGTACCATCTAAGCAGGGGGGGTTACAGGGACAATGCACAACGACGTCCACAGTTTGACACGATGTTGCATATTGTCGACGTGCACACTGACTGCATCGTGCATCGTTTTCATTGTAATAGTGCGCAATGCAAATTAAATACATACCGTGGTCTGCCAGAATGTGGGTTTGTATTTGGACCGAGTAGGCTTGCGTTTGGTTCGTGTTATTTTAAGATTTTGATGAAATGTTGAACGGTTGTAATACGCTCATGAACTTGGACGATCCAGCAGAGGCATATTTACATTTTATATAAACAATGACACCCTACACCACCCTGCTGTTGTGGCTTTGGGTTAGATGGTACTCTGCCAAGCATAAAGCAGAACAAAAGTTCCTGTAAACAATGCAACGTCCTGTAAATAAGGCGCATCCATAACCCGGAGCCCGTCGGTAATAGTTCAATTATTATTATGTTAATATCAAACTAGACCTATTTAGAGTTTCTGAAAGAAAGATAATACGAGGCCACGCATTCGAAACCATCAAGGCCGCAGATTTGTTCACAGGACTGAAAGAGGTCCCTTGTGAAAACATTAATGAGAAGGGATGAACAAAACGAAATCATTTTTAATGAAAGCGTCATCCCAAATTTACTCAATGTTATGATGTGATGTTGAAATTTTGTCTAGTCTACAGGTGAATCAGTTCTGAGCAGACTTCTATTCTTCAGATTAATGCCAATGAGGGCAATAATTCACGGCAAAGGCGTTAAAAACAATGTGAGAAGACCTAGATGTTGAACCATGCAAACCAAAGTCTCTCTTCTTAAAAAGGTTGTGCTACGTGGGCGGGGAACACATTTCCCTCACGTGATTATTTTCGATACCGGAACCAAAGAAGACCGGACATCGACACCAACAGCTTCTTTTAGCATTTCCCAGCTAGCTAGCTAGCATGTCTAGATTGTGTGTGTTGTTTTTGTTATTACCAATCCTATTTGACTTGTCGTTATCGATTACATTTTATTTGCCAGTAAACGTTCGTAAATGCTTACGAGAAGAGATCCACAAAGACGTGCTGGTAACAGGCGAATACGAAGTTAGCGAACAGCCCAATGCTAAAACCAATCTCAAGGTAACACGTCGCCTAGTGTAGCCATCCATATGGTGACAGTTTTCTGAATTTATCCGAATATTCAAATGATGGTTTTTAGCGATTTCGTTGGCCGGATTGTGTGGACGGAAACAGTATTAGGAACATAATGAGTGATTTAAAAGGGGGCTCAGCTCGAATTGATAACGTTGGAATTTTCAATAAATGGGTTTTTCTCTCCTAGATCACGGACTCATCGGGTCACACCTTGTACTCAAAAGAAGATGCTTCAAAAGGGAAGTTTGCTTTTACAACGGAAGACTATGATATGTTTGAAGTTTGCTTCGAAAGTAGATCCCCAATGGGTAAGCCTAATTATTTTTAAGCTTAAAACGGCTTTCTTTCCAAATGTACTGGCTCTGAAATCAGGTCTGCTTGAGGAATCATCCTCTGCGTTTCTGTGCTCGAATAGCTCGGAACACTAAGCTTGGTAACGAGGGAAGATGCAGTCAGCCCCGTTAACGCTTCCGTTTCCTTTACTCTGCTCTGGGTGTTGTAGGCACGGGAAGGGCCCCCGACCAACTGGTCAATTTGAACATGAAGCACGGAGTAGAAGCAAAGAACTACGAAGAGGTTAGTTTGACATGACACTGTCCGTTTCTTCGTTGTTGTACTTTACATTAGCATCGACTCGTGTGTGTGGGAGTAGTGAGGTGCAGTAACAACAGCCACACTGGCAGCTTAATGGCAGCATGACGGCCCGTGCTTACGAGCAGAAACGCTCACGTTGTTGCGACTCCTGTGATCAGATAGCTAAAGTGGAGAAGCTGAAGCCCTTGGAGGTGGAGCTCCGTCGGTTGGAGGACCTATCAGAGTCCATCGTCAACGACTTTGCCTACATGAAGAAACGGGAGGAGGAGATGCGCGACACAAACGGTGAGTTTCAGGAAAACTACGACGCGTCCACTGGATGACCTCACTTGTGAAGTAATCCCAAATCCATTTGCATGAAGATGTTAGTTCATTTGGAAAAGCTCTATGGCTGAACTAGTTGACTAGTTTGCTTCACTGCACTACGTTGGAGGCAAATGTATAATATCAGGGCTATACATACATTGCGTAGGTATTGTTTTCATATATTTTATTGATTTATCTGATCATCGCTGGTCTTCATAAGGGGTTGCGAGTAACAGAACTGCATGTGAGTGTGCAGGGCCACTGGGGGGATAGGTAGTTCATCTGTGTTTGTACGAGGGGGGAATCTCCAGACGTCCTCTCTGTGGTCTGATGTTGTTGTTGTTTTCTAACTCCATCTCCCAGAATCCACCAACATCCGCGTCCTGTACTTCAGCATCTTCTCCATGTGCTGTCTGGTGGGACTGGCCACCTGGCAGGTGTTCTACCTCCGACGGTTCTTCAAGGCCAAGAAGCTGATCGAGTGATTGAGCAGCAGCGTAGTCTAGCGGACCGGACCCGGGGCGACCTTTGACCTGCGGTTCTGTCAGAGCTGTTCAGGACAAACATGCCCATTCACTCATTTGACTTCACTCCAACTTAGGCCATATGTCTGTATTTATTTCATTGTCCTGTTTGTTTAGACACTCTTTGGATAACTACAAAACATTTCAAAAGCTTGATACACGGAGACAGTTTGGTTGGATCACTATTGTTTTTAAAGGTATGCAATGGCCCTGTTTCAAAACGACAATGCTGTATTGTGAAGGAAAAAGCCACCCAATTAACATTCAGTTTCTTTAATCTGAATCAAGAACTCTCCTGGTCTGATGACAACTTTTGATTAAAAACATTTTCAGGAGTTTGTGTTTCATCTTTTGGTTGGCTCGGGATTGAGCAGTATCACAATAATTCATTTCATGAGAAAATACAAATTTGAATAATTTATAACAGGTTACACCATGTTCTAGGACTCTTCCATAGACTTATTTATTTCCATGGAGTTCCCACGCTCTGTGCAGCCTTCTCAGTTTGTGAAGGTTGGGTTTCTGTGACGCCTGCCAGGGAAGACAATAGATCGGTGAAACAAGATATCAAAGATATCTCACACACACACACACACACACACACAGCAAACTGTTGTAAAGTTCAAAGGTCACGGCGGTTACCTGCTGGCGGGTCTCCAGGTGCAGGAAGTCGAGGAGGGGGGCGATGGAGGGCCGGCCATGGGCACACTGGAAGGGCAGCTGGCACTCTGCCAGGGAGCCCACCAGGCTGCAGCACTCCTCTCTGCTCAGGCTGTGGTTAAACTTGATGGCTCCTGGGAGGGAAATGCTGTACGTTAACACACACAGTGAAGTGTCAAGGGAAACTAAACGGCCATTCCTAAAAATACTCGTGAAGCCTTAGCCTTTATGGTGAGCCACTCAGCCACACAAACCAGTTTGAACACTATTCACAGACACCTTGAACTGGCTGAGGTGTGAGCACCACTCGATATGAACAGTGAAAGACACAGAGTCTAAGAGTCAGCAGAGCTCACCATGACAGGCGATGGAGGCCAGCACCTTCAGAATGGTGAGGGGGAGTGTCCCTCTCACCCTGCCTGTGAGACGGAGTGCCTGGCAAAACACACACATTCACACCCATAACCAAAGCTGTTCCACTAAACACGCACATTCACACTGAAAACGAAAGCTGTTCCACCAAACACACACATTCACACTGAAACCTAAAGCTGTTCCACCAAACAGAAAGCAGTATTGTGAGGGATGGGGACTTGAAAGTTAAACTCACCTCAATCTGCTCTCGAAGGTATTCCTGAGGGAAAGTGACAGAGAAGGGGGGGGGGTCAAAGTTTCAGGAGCAATCAAGAGATTGAAGCTAACTCACAAGGACTGAGCCAAGCACGCATATCAACACAAAAAATACAACTAAAATACTTCAAACTAATCTCTCACCTCAACTATTGGCTTGATGACTGACTGCCTCCCTCTCCTCAGTTCACTGCTTTCCTTCTCTGTGAAGCAGACAGGCACCTTGGCCACCAGCACCTTGGACTCCTCTGCTGGTGGGGAGGAGAACTGCAGCTTCAGACCCAGTCCCCTGAGGAATGCCTGGCAGGACCTGCACAAACAGCCGGGCACGCCACCCCTCAGTGGTTACTGGGTCAAAGTTCATCCATGGACTACAGACCAGGTCCAGAGAGTGTGCTAAACGGCTAGTGAGCTTCATAGGGGCTGAGAGGGACCCTGCCACAGTGCTAGCCGTCAGTGTTCAGTGGTCAGTGTGTGCAGCAGAACGCTGACCTCAGGAGTCTGGTCTCCTCCTCCGTCAGCTGCACCTCCAGCGGCGGGCTGAGAGCGGACCGCCTCAGCCGTCGCTCCCCCAGAACCTCGGGGTCCTCCTCGTACGAGTCTGGTTCAGTCCAAAGCAGAAACACAGACAGGAGTGGGTCGACATCCTCCCAGTGAAATCAAACGTATTGAACCGTTTTGGAGCGGACCACGGTGCTGTGACGTTACCGGCAACCAGGCTCTCCAGACGGACTCTCTCGTGAGCTGCATGCTGGTCCACCAGCACCAGGAGGTTCCCTTCAGGGACAAAGGGTCCGTTTAAGCAACAGAGTAAATCTTTGATACGTGATGACCTGCCATTTAAGACCATTCGAACATGGACTGTCCACACTCATTCTAGAATGACAGAAATCCTAATCCATTTCAAAGGATAAACAGAGTATTCTATTTCAGTATTTTATATCTGCTTATCAGGTGGTCCTGCATCAAACGAATAAAAGTCCTTCTGCTGCTTGAAATGGTTGGATCAGTCATTGCGTTGGCAGTGAACACTGCCCGCCTGTTAAGACGTGTCAGTCCCCCTACCCTCCACAGGGCCACTGGCAGCCTCCTGCTCTCTGGTGTTCATCAGACAGGCCAGAAACTTCCCATCCACTTGATGAATAACCTGAGGGAGTTCAAAAGAAAAAGTTACATAATCAGACAAGCAGAGAGGCTGAGACGCACAGCTGAAACAGGCAGAAAGGCTCAGACGCACAGCTGAAACTGGCAGAAAGGCTGAGAGACAGACAGCTAAAACAGCCGGAAAGGCAGCACCAAACAGCTGAAATAGTAAGACAGGCAGAGAGCCAGACATGTCAAATCACGAGACAGGCAAAGAGGCATACAGGTCAAATAGTCAGACAGTCAGAGAGCCAGACAGGTCGGACAGTAAGACAGCCAGACAGCCAGACAGGTCGGAAAGAGAGCCAGACAGGTCAACAGTCAGACTGCAAGACAGTCAGAGAGCCAGACAGGTCAGACAGTAAGACAGCCAGACAGGTCAGACAGTCAGACTGCAAGACAGACAGAGAGCCAGACAGGTCAAATAGTCAGAGAGCCAGACGGGTCAGACAGCCAGACAGGTCAGACAGGTCAGACAGACAGAGAGCCAGACAGGTCAAACAGTCAGAGAGCCAGACAGGTCAAACGGTCAGAGAGCCAGACAGGTCAAACAGCCAGACAGCCAGACAGCTCAGACAGCCAGACAGGTGCTCCTTACCTTCATTGAGTGGACCATGTCCTTGGAGAAGCGGTATGGGAAGAGGATGTTGTGGATCTTCACAGCGAGTCCTTCAGCTTGACCACTGGATACATCCACTCCAACCTGGCAACAACAATCAGGAAATGACAACCGACCCCAGCAATACTGCTCATTAAAACTGACAGGACATACCATGTATGTGCTTTTTATACATATAATTACATCTACTTTCCAGATAAACTGCTGCTTGTACATTCCCATTTTGGGTTGGTACACATGCTGACAGAAAAGATGAGATTCCACCCTACCGTCCATCACAATCAGGGAACCATTACATCCCTACTCATTACAACTGTTGTGCGTGTGTGGTGGGGGGGGTGTTGTGCGTGTGTGGTGGGGGCACTGGCAGACGGGGTCTCTGCACAGGCCGTGCTGCTGAGCTTACCTTGGGAGGTCGTAGAAACACAGGGTTTGTCCACTCACAGAACACAGAGGACAGAGACAGGGAGGCCTCAGTGTCTCCTGTAGAGGCAGATACAGAACATCACAACGCTGGTCCTCAACGTGGGGTTCGCACGGCAAAGAAACACAGCTTGAGGTCTGAGGGACGTAGTGGGGATGGTGGAGTTCTAATCAGAGGCTGGTCCTGTTAAAGCTGATCTGCCTGGTTCTGAGGGGTACCTTGGTGGACCGGCCCTGAGCTAAGCCCTCCTCTCTCTGCACGGGGTTTGGGCAGGAAGGGCAGCACTAGGTCCATTGGAAAGGGATAACACCTGCACTCTATCCCTACGGGAGGCAGACAGAAGCAGCGTTAGCAGCACGCCATAGACAAACGCCTGCAGCATGTTCACACACAGGCTGTGCTGTCTCAACCTTCATCAGCCCACTGGCATCCAAGCTGAAATATTTACTCTATATTGTGCTATTCTGGAACACAATTTCATAACAAACATCACTATTAATAGCTCGTTCTGTAATAACATGTTTATCTGAATTAGCATCTGAGTGTTTTGAAAAGCGCTTTATAAATATAACGTTTTATTAAAAACACACATCATTTAGACAAATTAAACATTTGAAAAGAAACAGTGTCATGAATTCAAACCATTTCCTATGAGCTCACCTGCATTGGAAACGACGCTGACGGCCATGTTGGTGAGGTCAGAGGAGCAGAGGGCGTGCGTCTCCTCCACAGTGGGCTCCTGGTACCGGCTCAGCCCAGTCACTCTGTTTACGTACACCACCCTCCCCACCGAGTCATCGTAGTGAGACACCCAGTCCCCCGACAGGCCCGCCTCGCCGCTCTCCATCGGGTCACAGCCTGGACCCACGTCTGGGTCTGGATCTGGTTCTGGTTCTGGTTCTGGAACCGGATCTGGATCTGGGTCAGGATCTGGGTCTGGGTCTGGTTCTGGTTCTGGTTCTGGTTCTGGGTCTGGATCCGGATCTGGTTCTGGTTGTGCGCGAGTGTCACAGGGTCGGTCCTGGTTGTTGTTAACGTCTTGGGTGACGTTACCATCTTTGCTCCGGACAATGGCATCTTCATTTGATGGAGGTTCTGAATGGCCCGTCGACGTGCTCGTTTGGACCCCGAGCCGATGTAGAAGAGACAGTTTAGCTGCTAAGGAGCTCCCCCGGTCCGAGGAGTCTGAGGAGAGAGGCTTCAGCTTGGTGAATGCAGACAGCGTCAGAGGGCTTTTAATATCACACTGTATTTCCTGCCATGGCACCATGACATCTGTCACTAGTTCCTTCTCTCCTTCATCATCACTGGTGATGGAGTTCTCAACCGCGGTATCTTCTGGCCGGATAGATGACAGACCGGTGCTACTGTTTAAGGATGGGCCTTCCAATGGCCGGGATTTGCCGTATATTCTTCTAAACCTATCTAATGAGCCTGCTTCCCCTGCCTCTTTGCCCAGGGACAACCTTGCACATGACATGACCTTAGAAATCTTCAAGGGGACCGCAGAGGAAAGGTCTTTACAATGATTCTCGTCCTCCCTTACGTGGTTGGAGGTTTCCAAACAGGACGACCTACGTTTCTTCAATTGAGAGCTCTCTTGGCATTTCCAGGAGGGAGCTGGTTGTCGCGGGAACAAAGGAGGTCTACTGCGATGAGACGGCAGACGTTGGTGAATAAATGGATCTGAAAGGCAGATCTTTCTGTGTCCCTCAAAGTTGAAACCCTTTTGATGAGGTAACGCAGGTTTGTTATGAACTATATTTGAAGGAGCTGGAACACTACTTCTGAGGAGGGACACAGCAAACACCGAATCGGTGTTAACACCATGACATCCCTCCTCAGTCCGGGTAGGATGTGAAGCTGCTGATGTAAGTAGTGTTTGATCAGAACCATGTGATTCCTCTGATGCATTAGGTGGCCCCTGTGCTACACAGCTGGTTTTAGACACAGTGTCTGACCCCTCGGTAGACGAGTCAGAGCCACACTCTGGAGGCTCACTGCCTGTCATTGGTGAACCGGAAACACATTGTGTTGTAGTAAGCACATCTTCCCCTTTAATTCCCTGACCCACTCTCCTGGTTGCATCGCTGTCATCCACTTGGTCAACACTCTCTGTGATCTGATTGGATGCCGGGGTACGGCTGGGTCTGCGATGAACCGACTCAGATGCGAGGGTCTGTCCCACGCTGCACTCTGGGATAGCTACTCCCAGAGCCGACAGTGCCTCCTGACACCGGGAGTCCTCCCGTCTCCCTTGTCCGGCTGCGCTGAACAACTTTGGAGTCTCCTCCTCCAAATCCTCTGGGTAAAGTTCAGACACTAAGCTCTCTCTAGTGAGGAAGGTCTTCACAGCCTCCTCAATGCAGAACAGCAGACCCTCCCAGTCTTTGAACTCCACGAGGGTCTTGGCGGGCTCCAGACATATGTCATACTCCGAATACGGGCACTTGACATTGATGAGGTACATCCCATGCAGCTCACCGCCCCGCCGTAGTTTAGGACTCCTCACGGCTGGGGCCACGTCAGGGTGGTGGTTTTTCACATCAGTGACGCTCACTTTGCGTAGCAGTAAATTCATCAGCTTGTGTACGCGGGTTTTTAAAAGGAGTCTGTCATTGACAAAGACGAACTGTAAACTGTTGTTGTAGTGGCCTTCTCTACCTATAAAACCACTCACCTGGAATTGGCTGTGAGTTTGGTGTATTTCCCTTAGCTTCTGTGCTCTCCCTAACCCATGGATTTGGACAAACCTGTAGTATGTGTTTCTGGCTTTGGAGAGCTGCACTACCATTGCCCCCGTGCAGTCATTCTTAAGTGTGAAGGACACGGAGGGGTGCAGGAGTGAGATAGCTTCAACTCTCTGCCTGATGCGTTCACACTCCAGCACAGCGTCCAGCCTCTTCCTTCTCACTGGCATGTTATGGAAGAAGTTACAAATGACCACAGTTGTACCGGCGGAAGGACGACTCGTATCACATTCGAACACATCCAACCCTTTGCCATCTTTGAACATTTTCACGTATGTTTTCACAGACAGCTTAGTCCTGGATGATATCTCCACAAGCATGGAAAGCGAGACTAAGCTAGCGACAGCTTCCCCTCTGTATCCGTAAAATCGAAGATTGTCCAAGTCCTCTATAGAACGACACTTACTGGTGAAATACCTGTTACCTACGCGCTCCATATCCTCCTGGTCTATCCCTGAACCATTGTCGATGACCTGCACTTTGCACGCCTCCATGTCCATTCTAACACCAATGCATGTTGCACCGGCATCAATGCTGTTGACAACAAGCTCTTCAATACACTGTTGCAATGAAAATATAGCAACTCCGGAACGAAGCTTTTCTTGAACTTCTTCTGACAGACACTTAATCATTATGAATCACATTTGCTGGCCTCAAGGCCAAACGTTAATTAAAAAAGTTTAGTAGATAGCTGTCCATATTAAAAACATATAAAGGGGTTCCAAAAATGGACTTACCAACCGACACATAACAGTCGACTATCAAAACATCAGTTACGAAAGGAATACGCTAGCCAAAGCTAAGCTAGCAAATATATTATAAATACCGTATATATATACAGTATTTATTTTGGGTATAGCATCTCCTTACAACATTTTTGGATACTATTTGTCTTTACTCCGTTACTAGATTATGTAAATGCAGACTCCATATTGACTGTTGTTTACAGTCAACGACAAGCAGTTTACAATTCGAAAGAACTGGCAACGTCACCCTCTCGTGGTGTGACTGACCATAACACAATTCTAACCGCAGATGTGGATCGAATATAAAATGATTTGTTTTTGTTGGTATTTGAGTGTTTCAATATTACTATAGATTGCTATTTCCGATAGAGATAGCTATTATATAAACAATACAATATCAACACAAACTCAGACTGCATCCTTATTTTCGATGTCCCCAGCTAGTCAAGGTACCAGTGTGCATTGATTAATTTTGTTAAAAATATGTTATTTTTCATGATGAAAAAAGTAAGAAAAGCGTAGTTGTTATAATTCAAATTAAGACTGCAAAATGTTGTATTATTATTGACCGACCCAATAACTTTTTGCTTCACATTCACAAGAAGCCTATAGCCTATCATCCTAATTTTATTGAACCAGACCACAGACAAATAATTGTTAAGTAAACGATTTAATGATCTTACTAAATAAATACATACATTCTGCTTTTAGGTTTCGTACGCGGATTTGAACGCGTTTGACAATGACGTTTTCATTAGATGCTTGTTGATGCCGCCTTGCGGAGCTAATCCCTTTATTGTTAACAAAATAACTGGCAAGTTTGTTTTCGTTGCTTGCACCCTATTCGATAGGGCAATATACAAATTAATTCAATCTTTCTCTAAACGATTGTGCAGGGATTTGGCAAGTCTGAATGATGCAGATCATCTAGGTCCTATAGATTCTAGGGCATGCCATTTTAAAGGCCAGTTAATATGATTATGAGGAAGGGCCCACTCATTCATTTCAATACAAATATCCATACAAAGTTAACATAACAAAAGTATACTGATTTCATCACGAAATGTGTATTTATTAATGTACGCAATCTTTTCTTTGCAATAGCATAAATATCTCATTAAATAAAAAAGAATAATAAGTTAAAACACAAAACGGTTGTTTAGGCATCACCAATAGGCTCTCCAGACCTGAGAACCAGGCATCGCTGACTATGATCTAACTATAGTGAATGATGAGTGCTCCAAGCTTCCGATTTTCTTTTCATTCTTGAATTCAGCTTTGATTATTTTTGACTTGGGGCTCCCGGTGGTCCTCAGCCATTCCTTCATCTCTTTCACCTTGTTGCTAGGGCCCTGAAGCTGGCCTTGGACCGTGCCAGCCTCTGTGTTCTGCACCCAACCCACAAGGCCTTGCTTCTTACCCTCAGCCTGAGTAAAGAAGTAAAGAACATGATCATACCAACATTCGAATATCCTATTCATTTTATTTTCCTTACGAAACAAAATATTAACCACGAAGAATCACCATCGACATTTTAGGTTTAATATATGATACAACGTTGAAACGGGTCAACATGTGATTTAAGGCTTTTAAATGCATGTGAATAAATCCACTAAGAGACAACACAGATCCAACTCAGCTGGCCCTGCTCGTTGCACAGGAAAAGTAGCAAAACAGTTAGACAGGACCGTGGGTGTAACCAAATTATGCCCAATTGTTCACTAATATGGACATGAATTAACTTGCCTGTGTGTATTTTCGAAAGAACACACCCTGAACTTTCCCAAATACTTCATAATCCACGGAAATTAATTCTTTACCATCAGTGGACATTGCTGCGGACGTCTGGAGAAGAGAGGACACAACAGCGACGAGGCAGAATGACATTAGCTTATTTACCATTTGCGGCTAGCGTTACGTTCAACATTCAACCACCGTAAATTGAGTAAAGTCCGTTAGCTAGCGAACTTAGCCGTTCACACGATATGCCTATCAAAACATTAGATTAATAAAATCAGACCTCAAAAAACACCTGGGAGTCAGAGATATGCTCATTCAATCACTATACACCAAGAGTGAACATTCAAAACATCCGGGGTCTTGTGTTCGGAAGTGAGAAAATGAACCAATCCAAAAGCTTTGTGGGCTTGTTTCTAGGCAACGTGCATCAACAAGAAGCGTGTGCCAAGGCAATGCAAAAATGCTATACTACTAATGTAGAAGAGTGACGGAATGCAATGCAATTACTTTAGAGAGGGCTTACCTAAAAATATAGGAAGTGATGCATAATAAATGATAAAGTAAAATGCTAAACGAGAATCGAAAAGGAAAGTTTGCAAGTCAAAGAGGCAGTGCTGGTAAGTGAGTCGACAGACAGCAGCGGTTAGTTCGCGAGGTTAAGTAGTGAAAGTTACTGTTGTCAAAGATTACTAAGGAACGTATGGTCTTCTGTATACATATTCTGTAATTCAAGGAACTCCAAGCGGAATCACTTACCTTTTGTTATTGGCTAGTTTATTGATTGGATAATATGTATCGAGTGCAAGTAGCTCCACATCCTCATTCGTTTTTTCCTTTTTTGGAGAAAGAAGTGATACTGGAAAAACTTTTACGGCCACCTGTGTTAAGGGAAGGATCCATGAACACCCTCCCTCCTAAGAAACATCACCCAGGCATTCGAGAGCAGATGGTTGACAATAGATTCAGAGAGGAGATTGTTGACAACGAATGGCATTGTCCATTCACCCATAACAAGACATTTTCTCAAGAACTATATACTCCTCAAAGGCAGGATAACTCTGCAATACCGCGAGATTCAATTTATCCTGAAAGACAGGATGACTTTAGGCACGTAAGGAAAATGGAGGGAATAGATCGGGCATTTCCACTGAAGCCAATTTGTCACAAAAGAATTGTCAGCCTTAGGATGCAGCAGCATGAGTTTGAGAGCGCTCCTGATCCCCCACTACCAGATTACTTGGAATATGATGCCAGGAATAGAAAAGACAGAGGCAGAAATGGGAGGCCCAGAGGGGGTCTCCTAACGTTTCCAGAGGAGAACGCTAATGATAATGTGGCCAGGGAACGCCACAGATCATGGAGACAAAGGGAACAGTTGTGTGATGAAGATCGGAGGGTGAAGATGAACATGTATGAAGATCTACGGGTGCGGGAGGAGCTTCTCCGAGCCCACCAGGAGAGGCAAAGGAGACCCACCAAAGAGAGAGCAGCCTCGGGTGACGACACTCAGAGAGAGGAGAGGCACAGCAGGAGACGAGAGGAGGAGAAGAGGGAGTGGGCGGACGACAGGGGGTCCACAGTGGAGCACAGGAGGTGGGAAGCAGAGAGAAAGAGAGAGAAGTGGAGAAGGGAGCAGTCTGGAAAAAGACAGGATAACACATACAAGGACTCTGAGTGGCAGAGAGACCATAAGAAGGACCGGGACAAAGACAGGAGAGAGAGGAAGACACAGGCAGAAGACAGGGAGAGATATGAAAGACAGGACCGGGAATCCCAGTCAGAATCCAGGAGAGAGAGAGACAGAGAGGGGAGGAGGCCAGAGAGAAGCGTGGAGAGAAACGGAGAAGAAGAGAGAGAGGGGGACAACTGGAAAGAGATCAAATATGAGAGGAATATGATCGTTGAGCAGAATGAACGTGATGTGCTATTACAGCGGGACGCAAAGTGGAATAAACATGAACGAGAGAGAGGCCACTGCAGGAAGGAGGACATAGACTGGGATACGACACACAGGAGGGAGAGAGCATATAAGGAGAGACCGGCTTCAAGGGAAGATCGACAAGAGAGAGAGACCCCTGTCGAGAAACAGTCTAAACTGATGGCAGAGGACGACACAGAATGGGTAAGACAAAAAAGAAGGGAGAGAGCGTACAAGGAGAGACCGCTTTTAAAGGAAAATCGACAAGAGAGAGACACGCCTGATCAGGAACAGTCTAAACTGATGGCAGAGGAGGACACAGACTGGGTAAGAAAAAAAAGAAGGGAGAGAGCGTATAAGGAGAGACCGGTTTTAAAGGAAGAAAGACAAGAGAGAGACATGCCTGTTGAGGAACAGCCTAAACTGGTGGCAGAGGACGACACAGAATGGGTAAGAAAAAAAAAGAGAGAAAGAGCATACAAGGAGAGACCGGTTTTAAAGGAAGATCGACAAGAGAGAGAGACGCCTGTTGAAGAGCAGCCTAGACACCCTCGTAAACTGCCGTCGGGAAACAGCAGCAGGGATGAAGTGTGTGAGGAGCAGTCCCACCTGTCGGCGTCCAGCCGGCCCTCCCACAGCCACCTGCAGCAGGCAGAACGGCCCCCCACCAACCAGAACAACGTCAGCCCTCAGCTAGAGCCCTGTCACTTCTGTCGCAGGAGCTTTGCCACTGACAGGCTGGAGAAGCACATGCAGATCTGCCAGAAGATACTACAGTCCAGACGTGGAGTGTTTGACTCCTCCAATGCCAGAGTCAAGGGCACGGAGTTAGAGGAATTCATGAAAACCAACCCCAGAAGCAAGACTCCTCAGGTGCCTGTGCTTGTCTGATTTACCTCTTCATTTGCAGCGTAAATGTGTTTATGTGTGAACGTGCAGATTGTTCCGCTAACGATGCGTCGTAACTTTTTGTCTTTTGTTTCTGTGGTTTCCACGTTGAGAAGACAAGTCGGAGGCAGAAACGTGATGTGTTGGCCGCCAGCCAGAGCCAGGCCAAAGATGGCCGCCATCAGGCCAAGCCGTTGCTGCACCGCACCCCGGACTACGTGACCTGCCCGTACTGTAACCGGCGCTTCGCCCCGCGGCCCGCGGAGAGACACATCCCCATGTGCCAGAACATCAAGAGCCGGCCCCCGCCGCCGCCCAGCCACCGACGTCGATAGCAGCTACCCAACCGTTTCAATGCTCCTCTGTTTGTACCCCCAGATTAAAAGATGCATTACTACCTCACTTCAGTGGAGTCTGGTCTGCTGTTACTACCTCACTTCAGTGGAGTCTGGTCTGTTGTTACTACCTCACTTCAGTGGAGTCTGGTCTGCTGTTACTACCTCACTTTAGTGGAGTCTGGTCTGCTGTTAGTACCTCACTTCAGTAGAGTCTGGTCTGCTCTTACTACCTCACTTCAGTGGAGTCTGGTCTGCTCTTACTACCTCAGTTTAGTGGAATCTAGTCTTGTCTTAGTACCTCAGTTTAGTGGAATCTGGTCTCCTTTTAGTACCTCAGTTTAGTGGAATCTGGTCTTCTCTTAGTGCCTTCATAATATCCATCACTAGCTCACCTTTGTGGAATCTGCTTTTTTTTTTTTTATTCTACCATAGTTTCTGATTGTGTTAGTAGGTATTCAAACTACTGAACTCTTTCCTGTGATTTTGTATACATTGTTAAATAACCCCAATGTCAACACAATGATTACCGTGACATCAAACAGTGAAATAGATTGGACAGGGATTTATAACTCTCATCCACACAGAGCGATCTCCATTGGGTAGGAAAGGTGCAGTAGAAATGTA
Source organism: Galaxias rostratus (assembly GCA_036024795.1). Taxonomy (NCBI): domain Eukaryota; kingdom Metazoa; phylum Chordata; class Actinopteri; order Galaxiiformes; family Galaxiidae; genus Galaxias; species Galaxias rostratus. The sequence continues at coordinate 3,890 of JAVQJS010146837.1, read as the reverse complement.
GCGACACCCACAGGTAGGAGGAGTCCATGACCGGTGGTTTGACTGGGACCAGACTGATCTCTATTCCTGTTCCTGGCCCAAACACACCACTCCCAGCCTCTGTGTGCACACTTTAATAATATGTTTGACCCTCAACACGTCAGGTATAATATGTTTATTTCCATTCCAAGTTAAGAAGGTGCATCTGGGATTGGTTGCAGACGAACAATATATATATATATATTGCATTCAGAGAATATTTGGTTAGCTTTCAAAAAGCAAAGGGAACCCTACGTAAACAATAATAACAAATATAAAGGTGTTTAGGCACACTAGCATAGTTACGTTCATTCATCTTTGGTTTTGATAAGGTGCTGACAGCCATTAAAGTGTTTCATTCTTGCATTGATTTTCGAAACTCCTGCCAGTGTTGCACCTGCACGTAAACAACCCATGCAGGAAGATTATTCTCTATGCTATTGACAAATAAAGACGCTGCAAAAATATGTTTAGCTACATAAAAAAAACAATGATACCATGTCGAATTTTTTTTTGCAACAGAACATGCAAAAAACACAAGATTAAAAAAGCATTTTGGCACAATACCTACAATAGATGCTGTACTGCGGCTGTAACATCTCCCCTAGTCTCACCTTCGGTCACGTAAGCAGTTTGGCAGAGTTATAAATGTCAAAAACGGAGGTGTAAACTAACATCAAAAGACACCAACTCATCTACCAGGAAACGCCTGGAGATGCCAAAAGATAAAGACATCACCAGAGAAAATCCCGACACTATCCTGAAGAGCTGGGCTCGCTATCTGAAACCTCAGTGGTCCTTTGCATTGAGACAATACCGACTAGCTTAAAACAGAACACTGGAAGTGGTTGGCTGTTAATGTTGCTCTCATCTACCAGGCTGATGCCTTTCTTTACAAACATGGATTTGATGCCTTTCCGTCCACCACGTCAAGCCTTACTAAACGTTTGCTAGTTTCTCTGCAGGTTTATAACAGTATATCGTCATGTAGCTTTGTCCTTGACCGCTTGTGCCTAGCCCTCTGCATGGGAGGAGAATTCCTAGACTCTCCCTTTCCCAGGTTGGCCACTTCCAACGAGAGGCTAGTTTTACGATCAAGAGCGTTTATCTCTGGGGCTATTACACGTAGACGAACACATGTACGGTATATACACGCACGTTCTCACACAGCGGCAGCAGGAGAGCCAGACCTCGCTAGGGTCGTTACTATGACAACGACGCTGGCTGGGGGTTGGGGAGGCTGAAGTGATCGCGGTCCCACGCTCTTCTCTTTGCGTGTCCGGGCCCCTCCTGGTAGCGGTGCCGTGTTCCTCTGAGCTCGGGGGGCCTCAGGGGACCACAAAGTGGGGACGCCACGCGGGTTCAGGGACTGGCTCCAGCAGAGCGGTCCCCGTGGTGCCACGCTCCTCTCCCCGCCTCCGCCCTCCCGCCTGCTGGGGCACTGCCGCTCCGTTCCCCCCCCGGCTCTCTGAGGACCAGCCGCTCCATGGCGGCCCACAGCCTGGCGTTCTCCTCCAGCTGATCGCTGGCCTGTGGAAGCCAGAGCAAACACAGGATCAGTTGGGAAGACAACGCCTGCTTCATCACAGTGTTGGCCTTCCTTAACTAGGCACTCGTAGAAAAACAATCCCATTCAAAAACAAAATGAAGAAATTTTCAAATCAAACCAAACCATTTCCTCTGTTCTGTGTCAGACCCAACCACTACAGATGAGAGACCTACAGACATATAGACTGAACACTAGCCACCACAGAGGAGAGACCTACAGCCATACAGACAGAACACTACCTGTTCTATTTCTATGTCTACGGCAGGCTGACCTCTGACCTCTCACCTGTTTCTGAAGCTTCTGGATCATCACCTCCTGACAACGAATGGTTTCTCGTAACTGAAACACCCAAAGAGAAGACATCCGGTCAGTCGGACACACCCTGGATGTGCTGTGATACCCAGCCTGTTTCAGGAGGGACTGACCTGAGCGATCTCACTGCTGGCCCTGCAGCACGGCGGTGCCTCTGCCATCTTACAGTCTGTGCTGGTGTCCAGCCCATTGAGACGCTCACAGCCCAGCCGGGCAGCCTGAGGAGACAACACAACACAGTCAGGTAGAGAGAGAGACACAACACAGTCAGGTAGACAGGGAGACACAACACAGTCAGGTAGACAGGGAGACACAACACAGTCAGGTAGAGAGAGACACAACACAGTCAGGTTGAGAGAGACACAACACAGTCAGGTAGACAGGGAGACAACAGTCAGGTAGAGAGAGACACAACACAGTCAGGTAGACAGGGAGACACAACACAGTCTGGTAGAGAGAGACACAACACAATCAGGTAGACAGGGAGACAACAGTCAGGTAGAGAGAGACACAACACAGTCAGGTAGAGAGAGACACATCACAGTCAGGTAGACAGGGAGACAACACAGTCAGGTAGACAGAGAGACACAACACAGTCAGGTAGACAGAGCCATAAGCATAACAAAGACATTGCAGAGAAAGTCCCCCTGGAGCAACAAAGGGTGAAGTGCCTGGTTCAAAGGCCCACTAGTGGTGTTCTCAGGTGACCTTTGACTGCGCGACCTTTGGGTCACCCCCCCCAGTCTTACGGAAAGGCCCCTGTCTGTGGCGGCGGCAGCGGCAGCGGCAGCCTTCAGCTCCTGCAGTTCCTCGTAGGGCAGAGTGGTGCTTTCTGGGAAAGGAGGAGACAGAGCGCCGGGAATGCTGGGAGTCTGGGAGTCGTCCGGCATGGGGATGAACTCCGCGTCCTGCAGCTCCTGCAGTGACCAAGACACCGACCAATCACAACCTCATCCTCACATCATGTGAGTGACCCTCCCAGTGCAATCATCTGAACGTTCGGATTGTGATGTAAACAATAATAATAATCATGAAGAAAAACTACTGCTGGTGAGAAAACGGATAAAGTCTCATTCAGTCAGAATAAGCATTGCTATGCATTGCTGTCAAAGAGTCGAACCTGGCGTAGCCAGAAAGGGCAGGAGCTCTGCCCTGATTGGCTGTCCAGCGAGGTCATGGGCGTGTTGCTTCGGGGCTCCTCGGCGTCCGCTTCCACGGTACCACCCAGGCCCCGGTCCCTCAGCTCTGTCTCAGAACCACGGTCCAACTCCAGGTTCACTGTGGCGGTGGACGCCTGCGGGCCCAAACCTTAACACACACACGCACACACACACACACACACACACACACACGCACCATCAGCCATTGAGTCACACACACACACACACACACACAGACACACACACACACACACACACACACACACACACACACACACACACCGTCTGTAGGCCTAGAACCCTGTTAAGAATAGTGACTCCGGAATTAAAACCTGCATAATGAAAATATGTTCAGTCACATCCCTGCACTGTGACACAAACCTGTGACTATTCCATCCCGTCTCCACACACATGAAACACGGACAGGGGACATGAAGGGAGCAGAGCAACATCTAGGTCACGTGTGTTGCCAGTGTGAGGAGAAGATAGAGATGTTGTGTGTGTGGCCAGTGTGAACAAAGGGTGAGAGATGTGGTGTGTGTTGCCAGTGTGAAGACAAGATTTAGACGCTGAAGAGTGAAGAGACTATAAGAAATGTGTGAAGAGAGACGTTGTTTGAGAGAGAGACACTGACTAAAGATAGATGTTGTTAGAGAGAGAGAGACACTGACTACAGAGAGATGCTGACTGGACTCACCAGTGGAGACTCCACTACTGTTAGAGCGGATGGTCTTCGAGTTCAGAACCTTCTCTGTAAACACACACACACACACACACACACACACACACACACACACACACACACACACACACACACACACACACACACACACACACACACACACACACAC
>JAVQJS010146833.1:0-11568 GCA_036024795.1 Galaxias rostratus | reverse complement strand
TATATTTTTGAAAATTAATCCAGTTTCAAATTGTTTGAATAAAATGTTCTCACCTTAGCTTTGCCAATACTCTGTAGCACATGCACCAGCGCTCCAGCCAACTCCTCTTTTTCTCGAACTGACAGTAATGGCTGCAGGCTATTGCACATGCCCACATAGTCCACCGTCACAAACTCTGCAAATTCCTTGTACTTTTCAATGGGCAGCACTTGGAGGTTCTGAAAACGGGCTTTGACCCGAAGTGAAGCCTCAGGCCCCAGCTGTTCCTTGCTCCCTCTTGCGCCAGAGGATTTGTAAGGGATGATAGGATGCCATTTCTCCTGATAGGCCCTGCCTTGGATGTCAGCCAGAGACATGGCCACGCTTCCCAGGGGGTGTAGGCAGGAATCATCCCGAGAGTGACGCTTCTTCTTGGGATCCTCATCGCGGAAGAGGTGCAGCGTGATTTGGGAGATGGATGGAAGGTTGTCCAACTCAAAGAACTCCCCCCAGAATAACTGGCCGCCCCCAGCCATGGCATGCCCACTGCCCAGTCCTCCACCAGAGGCCCCGGCCGAGCCATCTCCGGCCAAGCTGGAGCGGTGGGAGGACTTACCAACCGCTCTGCTGCTAGTGCGGGCGAAAAGGGTCCCATCCAGGTGCAGCTCGCAGTAGTAGCGGCGCTTGGGAAGCAGGTCCTTAGCTTCGTTTACCCACAGACTGAGGGAGTTTTCTGTGCGCTCAACATTGTCCTATTAGAAAGAGGAGGATTCAACAACAGCAGTCAACTATCATTTTTGTAAAGCACTTCATATTTCGACATAAATATTGTTTTTGAAGAAGATGTTGTCTATGTTGTTTATGTTTGATATTAGGTTTACCTTATTGGGTTGGGCAGCCCGCCTCAGGTCCTCAATCCAGCGGTCTCTCTCAGCTGCTGAGTTGCAGCCAAAGCAGTGATTGTTCTCTGAGTTTATTACCTTGGGATTCATCACCACAACAATGCCAGTGAACATGTTTTTTACGCCAGCAACATTGGATAATAACACAAAGCGACCTAACATGAATCCGCAAATGTAGACAGGTTCGAAATGGAGTCTTACCTCAAAGCAGTACTTCTCCCCTAGAATGGAGCTGTGAACCGGTCTAATGACAGTGCTGGTGTCAGCACTCAAATCAAGACTTCCTGCTACACTGACAGGAACGGATACTGACTCCCTTGAGCCATAATGGCTAAAATAAAAGACAGAGAAAACCATCAACACTTGCAAGGAGGGAAGTAAACTGCTTGAAGTTTAGAATGCTACAATGCAATAACTCGTTAGACAATGCTCTTTTATGATCGTTGTATACCATGTATACATTTTTATGTAGCAAAACTGTGTGACAGAGAACAGCATAGTTGTACTTAGTTTTGTTCAATCCTGTTGTATTTATCTGTGTGGTGCTGCTCCTCTTGGCTCGGCCCTCAAGGCGTCGTTTAATCAGCGCCTAAAGGAAACGGACGAACGGGAGTAAAGGTTAGGCCAATGGAACAGGGAAACCTCAAATCACATCCACAGGAAAGGCAGGAGTATTTTGTGAAGAGGAAAATCATGGATGGCTTGTCACAGGAGGTGCATCACTCACCCTCACGCCGCCATCTTGGTTCTTTAACCTGGGCCCAGCCACAGGGCCCACGTGATCAGGGCTGCACTCTGTGAATCCAAACAAAAACAAACACAGGGATATCAAGTCATCAGTCGTGTGTGTGGGTGTCTTATATGGGCTTTCCTGTTTCTTTAAGAACCATCAAAAGGTTGGGGTCAAGATTTGATCTGGAATCTGAAGGAAAACACACATTATCAAAAACATATGAGGAAGTTTAGTCACTCGCTCACTACCGATACATTTCCTGTATTTCTTTTGTAGAAAGCCTACAAATAAGACTGTGGTTTGTTATGTCAAGCAATATCAAATGCCCTTGTTTTTGCAAGTCCAAATGTCTTGTTTTTACGGTATGTTCATGTTCCCTATAAAGCACCTACATTTTGGAACTCTCCCTCCTCTAATTTGTAATCCCAACTCTTTGTTAACCCACCTTGAAACATATATTTTCACCCTAGCATACCCTAGTTAAAGCTGTTTAGAATCTGTTCCCTTTCTTTTACTGATAATATTATTTTGGTTACATATAGTTCAAACTGTTGTGGCTGTATGTTTTAGTATGTCTGTCCAATTGTTTATTGTGCAATGTTATCTATGTTGATGCTGTGAAGCGACTTTGGGTGTTAGAAATGCACTATATAATATATAAATTAATCATTATTATTATTGTAATTCCCCAAATGTGTTTAGTTAAATCACAGTCTGTTGAAATAAGTATGTAAATGGTCTGTTTTTGGCAGGTAACTAGAGGGAGAATGCATTTACCCGTAGTCTTTTGGACTTTAGCTGTCAAAAAAGGTTGTATTAGACGCTGTTCATCCATTATGTGTGGTAGACATTCAGAATGCACAGACTTCAACATACACACTATCCCCAGATTGTAGCAACAAACAATATTTTTTTTTATCTCAGTATCTAAATAGAATATATCCAGGCCTAGTCTCAGATTATATCATCGCTAAGTGTAACGAAGGATGTGGTTTTCTGCTGATACCATTTTATAGCAAGTTTAGTCAAATATACACTTCGCTTTTCATCATAAAAATGCTTAGACATACTCAGGATACTCAGTAACTGAACAGAGGATGCAATCTTCCTTATAACTCAAATTGTAATATTTTTATAACTTTTAGATTTAAATCTTAGATTTATTGATCACTTTTGTTTGCTCCTTTGTCAGAAAATAATGTACCTAAAACATTTTCTATTTATCTTTTTTTTTTTAGCTATTTACCTAAAGAAAGTCTAAATAAAGATTATTATTTTTTTTTTAACCATTGAGAAACCTGGATCAGAGAAATACCTAATCAAAAGACAAGTTTTCATTAACAAAAAGTACTGCTGTCATTTCTTATATCTTGTACCAAGATGGCTTTATCATCAATCTGAACATAAAAATGAACACCATTCTACACGCTGTATTTTTTGAAAGACAACTCTTACTTGTGCCATCAATTAATGCAGTGTCAGGTTAACAAAGTAAAACAAAACTATGCAACTTGTGGTCTCTGCTTACCCAAACCGCCTCCACACGCAATCCATCGTCTGAACCCTATCATTTAGACTACAGGTCTATGGAGTACCCTAACCACATCGGAGTCAATTAAGTCTCTCCCCTGTTCACAAAATTGACCCAGAGTGTTGGTATCAGAAGACCAGGCGGGCAAGACAGATTCGTACAACTGGCCCTGGCTGGCTGTGTGGAACACCCTGCCTAGATGCAATCTATCCGCCCCGATTAAGAGGAAGCAATTTGACAGCCACTCACCACCATAATTACATCAGCTATTTCCTCTGTCCACAGGGCTGTTACCACCTTGTTCTACTAGACCTTCATTGGATGACACTGACTCTAATCATTTCCTTCCAAAACTACATGTGAATAGGACTTCAGTATTTTTTTATTGTCGTGCTGAAGGATTGATGCCGTCCACTGTTTCAATTTCAGGATGCGTCAGTGCTCTGACCTGTGTTGATCTCTGCCAGGTTCTGCATGCTGATACTGGACAGACAGCTGCTGACTCTGTTCCGGGTCCACATCACCGGCTGTGTGAAGTTAGATAAGCACACAATTATTCAATAGACACATTTCATTTCTACCATTCTAAGAAAGGACGATGAAAACCATGTTGTATGGTTAAAATCGCATGTCCTAATATACAAAGGTTTGCTCCACATACGTCGTCTTCGGGTGAGATTAGGATCTGTCCATCTGCCAGGACACAGTTGCTGATGTCCCACAGAGGCACTTCCTGAGGGGGGACCCATGACAGCCTGGGTAACTCTACTGGAGCAGTTTCGACCACGTCTGCCACCCCAACATGACAAGTGCACAAAAATATCATAAGTAAAGCATCCACAAATTAAATTTGCAGTATTGTAAATGATGATGGTCTCACTGAGTATCAAGCTAAATATATACATTCACTCAAAAGACAACTTATTGCCTTTTATTTAAAACACATGTTTCTGTCAAAATGCTGCTTAATTGAAAGCACCCTTATGTACATCTGTGAGCAGATTTTTCAGAAACGATTCCGATCGACATTGGCCATGTGAGGGGTCCTGCTGGAGGGTAACTGTGTGCACACGCCGGCTCACATTTGCCTTTCATTTTCGGTGTCTGTGACACTCCCATATGTACAGTTGTCTGAAATAATTTTCTGATGCTATCTTCCACTTCCCTACTTACAAACCGTAGCTCACACATCCTGTGAGTGGGTTTTCTATAAAAGCATGACCTAACATGGATGCATACGTTTTACCGGCCTTACAATGTTTACGTTATCTATCATTCTCCAAAATAGATATCTATATCTATATGATCTATAATATACTTTTTCTATATGCATTGGATAGTCATTTGACCTCGATGTGTCTAATGGTACCTGCTATCAACCACAAGGGGTCATTCTTTCACAGAATTGATCAAAAGAAAAATGTGTGTCTATTGAAATAAACACTTTTAATAGATAGTAACCTAATTTAGGTCCTAAAAGTCTAAAGTTATGCAGTCTCCAGAGGATAGGTTATAATAGCATAAATTACAGTTATAGCTTATTCATATCTATTTCTGTTTTAAAATGTTTGGTTGTCGAGCAACAGTGACAAGCAACTACATCAATTGTTCCTCGATGCGACCCATTCATAGACAATCTACATTCACACAGTCACTTTACCGGATTGGAGGGTAGAGAGACTGGTCCGACTCTGCAGCCGAGGCCTTTTCAACTTCTGTGACACCGTCCGAAGATACTTCCTGAATAGAGAGCTTCCACCTCCTCTGTGTGGGACATCTCCAGAGGAGCACACAGAGGTCTCTGCAGTGGCCGGCCCTGGTGCCCCCTGGGTTGAGGTTGAGGTTGAGGATGGGGTCAGTGCAGCAAAAAGAGATCCGGGAGGCTCGGAGAGGGCTCTCCTGAAAGGGTTCTTGCGAATCCCAGCCATCTTCTCTGCCTTAGGCGTGTCCCCAGCTTTCCCTGACCTGTCCCCCGGATCCTCACTCAGAGCTTTCCTCCAGCTCTGCATCTTGTTCCACTTGGTGGCGGTGCTCTTCTCAAATTTCTCCATCGTCGACGATGCCGACGGTGTTCCTCCTGCCTCTCCTCTGGCTCCAGCAAGGTTTCCCTTGGACCCCGTGTGCCACTTGTACGTGTTGAGGGGGTCGACGTCCTCCGGTGGGGTCTCCTGCTGGGGACACTCTCCACCGGGGGCATTGTCGCTGTCAGAAGGCGCCATCTCGTCAGGCTGCTGCTGAGCAGGCTGTTCCATATCCGACTCTTTGTCAGTGCCCATTTTGATTTGTCTTTAGACGTCTGCTAGCTCGCTGCCTCTTAATAATGCATTCACTTGCAAAGTTTTCTCAGCCAGTGCGTGCACTACTCACAAAACATTGGCCTAATGTCGTCACTCTTGTGAAGTTTTCTCAAGATTAAAAAAATGGATTTGGTTGACTGGTGAGAAAACAATGTCCACATACTGTGCTTCGGTTGGTTCACTTGTTCCCGGTGTTGCAATTGATGCCCCTCCTCTACATAAACGTGATTGCTTTGTACGTCCTTGCTCTAGTTTGGCATCTCCACACGTTTCTTATACTGAACTGTTGTTCATGCTATATGCCACTAGTAGCGTTTCCCCTTGTACTTTTTTGCAGTTCCAGGGGTTTTTCTGGTAGATACACAATTAAAACATTCACCAGTCCTTCCTGTTTATCTTCCAACTAAAATGTAAAACATGCTTCCCCAATTAAATGTTTTGAGAACTTGACAGATTACTCTCAAAAAGGTCTTCAATACATATCCAAAGAACATAAGCTTAGCGCTTAACTTCAGCATAGAAAGTGTCCTGACCTCAAAGGAAATTTGCCATTTTCACTTTCAGTGTAGCAATTATTTAGAAACCAACAGAATGTAAGAACTAAAATTGTTGGAAACAAGGGAAGTTTGTAATCATTCTGAATTAATAAAAACATACCTTCCCTCATTTGTGAGGTTATGAATAAATGCTTTAAGTCTTTTTATACCTGTATAGTCTGTTTATACCCTCCCCCAACAACTACATTTCCTTCCCGTATTCTTAAAATTCTAAAAAGGTTGAAAGACCATTAGATTTTCTGATTAAGACAATGCATTATCATGCATATTCTGCCCATGGTTGTGAATAATATCCCGATAATTGTGCAGCTGCCTTCAAATGTTTGTGCTCAGCGACTGTTGGGTTCGGCTGTCAGTTTCCTGCCACATCCTGCCACATATCCTGTAACCTGCTTAATTTGACTCTTCAAAAACCACTTCCTGGCCTGATGTTGCTCACAACCTCGAAACACCTGTTAAAAATTGCACTCTCACACTGATTTTTAGCCAATATGCTAGGAACTTATGTAACGGGGATGGCTTCGAATCACATCAACCTGTTTTGTTAAGACTTACACACATACAAAGTTTCAAGATTAGACAAAAATCTGCATTACCTTAATGAGTCTGTGGAAATGTTTGGCCTCTCTTTTTGTTATGACGTATTTACCAAATATTTTTGCTGTATGGCGCCACCTAGTGGCTGGATGGTTTAGGGTGTTATTTTTTCAATAAATATCAAGCATTTCGACACACACATACAAACACAGAATGTGCATTATATTATTATATTGATAATATTTAGAAAGCAAAAGGGTGAAAACAATACTAAGCCATCTATTCAGGCAAAGTAGAAATGAACCACTGGACATTTACTCCGAGTCTTCAATCAGCAAACTATGTGTGCGTTTACATGTTCATGAGAACTCAGATTACTTGTCAATTTCGGTTTATGACAATAATACGATAACTCCTTACACACGTGTAGTTAGAGATATGATTACTCAATAGACGCGTCTACATGAATATCTGCAATAATCGCACATGCGCACTCAACCAAAAACCGAATGAAGTTGACTACACTGTTCACTGCTGTTCGGTAATATTAAATCTACTGGTTTAAAAAGGTATTAGCAATTTGACTTTATTTTGAAAGGTAAACTGAGAATACAGTTGGTTTTCAAATACCATTGTTTTCTAACTGTCACACGCACGCTCGCTAGCCCAAACACACACACACACACACACACACACACACACACACACACACACACACACACTCACACACTCACACACATACACACTCACACACATACCTACAGACAAACACACATAGTCTCAAAGAGTGAAATGATGCATGTAGTAAACAACCATGTTCCGACAAACATTAAATGGCATCGATATTGGAAGTATGAAGTAATCATTTTCACTTTATTACTTGTTTACTGGCCCAGTTAATTGTACAAAAACAAATCATAAACCCAGACCCAGTCTATAAATGTTTGCTTGATAAAAACGAAGACTTTTCAAATCACTTTATTTATTTTTTTGAAACACTCAGATTCGGACAAGCCATTTACAAGCAAAAGAGCTCTACTCAAGAACAGCTTTACATTAATTTCCATTTTGTTTGGCTACTCCGGCATTCTTGTGTCGTTGTAGTGGTCAGAAAGATTGTGGATATAAGAAAAACGCAGCCGTGCACTAACGAATTTACCTGAAATAGTCAATTGAATAAGCGCTACCAGTGGCATACTATAGCGCTGTCTCTCATGGCTTGGTGAAGGTTGTTGTCTGTCAAATGAATGGCTTGGTCTTTACCATCCATAGACCCCCAAGGCCAGATGTCGGCTACTTTTAAGGGGAGTTCAATTTACAGGTAATAGGACTGCGTAAAGCGAAGCCACCTCATGGCCCGAACGTCATTTATTGTTTAAATCATGGCCGCTTTGTATTCCCGTGTCCTTCCTTCGCCTTTTCCTTTTTCCTATTTGATTGTAGTTGACTTTTAATTGCAGGTTCGCTTCGGTGATGCAGCGATGCGTTTTCACCAATAGATGGCAGCGCAGGTTCATTCTTCATTCCATCTAATCAATTTTTTCATCAGTCGTTAGGTTGTTATATGTATTGTGTAATCTAAATTAAATACTTTTTTGAAGTAACCAGGTCCCGATTCGATGGAAAACTCGTACAATGTAAAGTGACGTAAAGCAGGTGGGCGGTTAATTGGTCGATAGAACGGTGGTCAACAGAACAACCGCATCCAAATAACTTTGACACGCGAGTCCACAGCGGAATTAATTTAAAATAATGATTACCATGGTGACAACTACGAAGACCAGGAATGTAAACCTCATGGGCCTTATTTCAGGGTTACATATGAGAAGGCATAGAACGGTATGAATTCATTTAGCATTATTCTGACCTATGTTGGCTTTTTAACTTTCTGCCTATTCTGGAGTTGAGAACATATTGGGGCCCATCTAGGTCTTAAGTGTAAACTCAAGTCAAGATGAGATTTGACTCGTGTTTGAAACCTCAATTCATGCACTGCACTTAACCATGTAAGCAAAAAGGCTCGTGGACTTCACTGATTCTGGGCGGTCGGTACAGTACAATCCCTGTGAAAGTATGCTGTAGCATGCCCTGATGGACCTATGTTAAAACATGGGAGCTCTTAGTTGCGTTGTCAGTGGCAGGTGTGAGCATGCATTCAGATCGATTCTTATGTACAATTCTGTGCATAACTATATGGGTATATCCAATCTGTTTGTGTCATACATCTTTAAGTACTTCATGTCGTTACCTACACCATATTTAATGTGTCTGCTTGATCTGTAATCCCTACCATTACCCTGTAGGAGGTGTGGCCCAGGCCCATCCGCTGATGTCTGCTCAGTAGCAGTGCTGCTCGGACCGGTTGACTTCAGTACACGTCTTTACAGGAAGTACCACCTTTCAGTTTATAAGTGGGATGCAAATCGTTTGTGTTGTGAGATTTTGTTATTCATCGTATTGCCATACCAAAACACTTTGCTTGTTTGCACAGTTAACAATATCTGCGTGTCGTTTGGATTGATTGCCATTGGAATTTGTACAAAGACAATAATTCAGGTAATGTTTTCAAGGTTGTCTTGTCCAAAGGCTTGGTAATGACTCATGGGGATGCAAGAGAAGAATGCAAGAGACACACACACACACACTTAATAAAAATTTCTAAATGTGTTCAGTGTTGCTCGTATTCTCTGTTATTATACATGAACCATAGCCATAAGCTATATACACATTTAATATAATAAAGCATATATTCTAAGTCAATGTAACAATATTTACTTCCCCATGAACTGTAGGCCAATATAAGTAGTTATAGCGTTTATTTGGGGAACAGTTTATGTAGCCTACATCACGGGAAACCTAGAGCTTCTTTTTGTAGTTCTGTAAGCTTTTCGTGTATTTACATGTTTAAATGCGAGCGCACCGTGGCATTGCCCACTGAATATGTTAGGGCTACTTTTTTGTGGGAGGAGTATCGCCACAATTCTCAATGGGTAAGGGACACGGCTTAGGAGGGGGCGAGGGAGGCAAGTAGGCTACGTTATCCAAATTTCTTTAAAATAAAACTGGCCGGTTGGTAGTTCATTGTAACGTCGAAGCTTTCGCGGTCTCGTACTAAGTGTACTGATGTAACAGGATACTGATGTAACTAGTAGATGCCAGGTTATGTAGTATACTCAGTGAGCTAGCTAGCATATGAACAGCTGACATTCAGGCGGCACTGCTTTCCCCCACCCGGTTAAGTGGAACTCCAATATTATGGCACACTGCGTTTACTTGTGTAGTAATTATCTCTAAAGGAAAAACGAAGGCTGATCTCCAAGATCAACAAAATTAAGACAATTATTTTTCGATTTGGTGAGTAGGCTACTATGCTTTAAGTTTTCAGTAATATGTACGTTATGGAATTTCGTTTGCAAGGCTATAACGATTCTAGCGGAATCTCTCAAATGACCGGTTAGCTGGCAGCTACGAATTCTAAACATCCCAATGCAGCATTCAATTATGAATTACTGTTAACTCGTTTGCGTCACGTTTGATCATTGACTACTGGAAGCGATCTTTACATGCGTAACACGAGTCGAGCCTTGACAAATTGCTGCCGTTTCTTTCAACCATTCACCATCTTCTAGCTAGTAGCGACTAAAGTAGATATGTTCCTATCAGAACTACAATGTGTCAAAAGTTGTGTGTGGCTGTTCTGTTCCATGCTGCTGTCACATCACCTTTTTCTCTCTATTTTCTCAGTCACAGTGTCAACACCCTCTGAGACATGACGGTAATTTTACAACTGTAGCCAAAATTTATGTAACGGTTCCAGTAGATGACGTTGTCGATGTTCTAAAATACAATTCATTAAGTATTTAGCACTATTTTGTGCGACCTATTGCAAGCTTTCTCTGTGCACGTTTTTACATTAGGTCTTGAACACGCAGTCCCCCTTATCTTCCTAATCCTAATTTTAATGAATTTGGTTAGTGCCTTTACACTGTTCAGCACTCTCACTGCCTCTCACGCAAAGCAACTGTAATGATTCCTACATTTTTGCGGGGGTCCAAGACCTCAACAAACGCTGAATATTATCAAACACTATTAAAGGTACTAATTAGCCAAATTTCTGATTTATATTAAATCGCCTGGAATGACAGAGCCAGTCCATGTCTCAAGTAGTGACAAGAGCTTAATGAACTATCATTTTCTAGCTTTTTTTCTAAAAAGATAGTAATGGCTTTTTGAAAAATCTGACAAACTGTTTGATAATTAAGAAAAAATTATATGCTAAAAGTAAGTACCAGAATATTATTTATTTCTCAGTTGGCTTTATATTTGCTTGCCAATTCAGGATTGGTTCAGGTCTTGTTTTTCAACACTACAATTCCAGAAGGTACTGGGAATGCAGTGTTCAGAATAGTCTCAATGAAATGCATGCCATTCATCAATTCAGACAAATGTCAACCAACTTGTTTATAACTATTAAGTTCACATACTTTTAGTCTACAAAGACAATTCTACTAGCTGTATCCTCACAAGTTAAGTAGTGTTTTGGTTGTCGCTCACTGTAACCCTTGTGCCAGACAAGTCCCTTTGTCAGAGAGGTCCCTTTGCAGTGGCGTAGTCTCCAAATGCGTGTCGTGTTGATGTGAAATGCTGCAGCCATTGATCGGTCAGACATGGATCCTCCCTCACCCACAGCACAGAGGCTCCTTGCAATCCAGCACAAGTCAGCTCCCTATTGCCCTGGAGCTTCTTGTCAACAAACACCCATCTATGCCCAAAAGCACCAACTTGCACGTTTCAATATTTTGGCTAGACAAAAAACAGCTAGCTTCCTGCCTCATTAAGCCTGACTGTTCAAACAGCCCTGTACTTAATGTAAACATTTCCTTAACTGAGACATCCTGAAAGATACTGCTGCTGTTTTTGCACTCCAGATTTTTTTTGTTTTGCTCTGCAGCCCAGGGACATAAGCCAATGCACTCCGCCTCATGAAAACTCTCTCTCTTTCTATAGTACTCTCTCTCTCTCTCTCTCTCTC
>JAVQJS010146830.1:0-13179 GCA_036024795.1 Galaxias rostratus | reverse complement strand
CCCCCCCCCCCCCCCCCCCCCCCCCCCCCCCCCCCCCCCCCCCCCCCCCCCCCCCCCCCCCCCCCCCCCCCCCCCCCCGCGCTTAAGGGCGCAGTGGGCAAACTAGAAACATTTGCAAGAATTCAAAGCAACACATAAAGCCAACCCCTCCTATGCCTCCCTCCCTCCAAATGGTGTTTACACATGCTTAAGTGCTCCCTGACACGAGTGAGCTTGAGCCAGACAGAAGGTTAGCTGGGTCAAAATGCTCTGATAACAGGAGTGCGCTCCCAAGGTGAATGACCGGCAGGTAGCCACGCCACTTTTCAGCAACTGTACTGATTGGTTAGTGATTGCCGGGCTTCGAACGATTTCTGAGAGGTTGAAGACAGGCCAAAGCGCTCATGTAGGACGCAACCTCTCTAAGAGCATTTAAATTTATTGACATTTGCAAAGACGTAGGTAATAAGCATAAGAATAAAAGAAAAGAAAAGAAAACCTCAGTTTAATTAATGGGTTCTTATGATGGTGTTTTCCTGACAAGTTGTGTTGCTTTAAAACCGTTGCACAACAGCCAATAATCAATTCCTTAGCAGGTAATCTGAAATATGCAAAGCTTGTTGGTCTTGACTGCATGTCAAAAACTAAACTGAACTATCCTCCATTTCCTTCTTACCTCTTCCTCCTTTCTTTGTCTGTGTGTTCTGGTTAACATCCTTGCTCTCCTCTTTTTTTTCTTCAACCACGCTGCTCTTTGTTGGACGTCCTGAAGGTGGGGACGCATGTGACATGTACTCACTCCGTTTGAGCTCCCCAGGTCCCTACCTGCGCTCCTGTCTCTCTCCCGTCAACCCCATCCACACCCACAGGCACGGCCACAGCAGCCTGGACGACACGTCCCCCTCCAAGCGCTCCATCTCCTTTAAGAGCAGCTGGCAAGCCCAGCGGCAGGAGGCCGAGACCTGGAGCAGCATAGAGGAGAACCCTCCGTCCCCTGGCAAGCTCAGGTCGCGGAGCTGCGACGACCTCCTGAACGATGGCCATGCGAGCGCCGCGGGCCACAACGGCACACGCTCAGAGAGCGCCGGCTCCCTGGTGTGCGACGGGGATCCCCCGGGCCAGCCGGCGGGCTCGTCTTCCAGCTCCCTGCCCCGTCCACACCGGCAGCGAGCGCACGACACGCCGGGCTTCCTCCAGCTCTACCGCAAGATGCACCACATCGACCGCGCCCAGCTCATCCCCTCGGACGTCATCCGCTCTGTGCGCGCCCGCATCCTGGAGCTGGAGCGCCAGCCCCACCTCCATCGCCACCGCCTGTCCCCCTGGGCACCCTCCTGGGGCCTGGAGGTACCCCGCGACGTGGTGCCGGCGCGCATCTCCACCTACGAGAGCCTCATCCAAAAGTCCAAGTCCATGCCCAACCTGGGGGACAGCGAGGCTGCCTCGGGCGCCACCACGCCAGGCGGATCGTCTTCTCGGGCCAGCAGCGGAGGCGGTGGCACCCCGAGTTACCCAAAGCGCCGCTTCTCCATTGAGTCTTTGTTAGAAGAGGACATTAACAACGGGGCGTCTCACCCGCCGATCGACCCTCATCAGCACACTCGCAGCCCGCCGGAGGGTCAGCCGCGGCCCCGCTCTGAACACCCCCATGGCCGTGGCTACGCCGCCACTCCCCACGGTCGAGGCCTAACGCACACGGAGTGCTCGGACAGCGAGCAGGACGCCGTGGTCTCCGACCTCAGCGACTTCATCCAGGTGGAGGGCTCCTCCTTCTGCAGCGAGAGCGACTTTGACCACTGCTCCCTCACCTCGTCCGAGAGCCTGTACGGCTCCTCCACCCTCCAACACCACCACCTCCGGCACAACCACCATCCGCCCCACCACCACCACCACCACCACCACAACCCAAGCCACCAGAGCCTGGGCCAAAACCAGGGCTACCAGCACCGCCACCTGGTCAGCTCCTGTAAGGGCCGCTGCCCAGCCTCCTACACCCGCTTCACCACCATGCTGCGCCACGAGCGGGAGAGGGCCCGGCAGGAGCGCCAGAGACCGCCGCCGCACAGTCAGAGCAGCCAACCCCAGGACCAAGCTTCATCGTCCCAGCAAGGGATGTCCAAGCTGGCCTACCTGGTCAGCCCCGTGCCTTTCCGTAGGAAAAAGGGCTCGCCACCTACCTCGCGTGCTGGGAACAGCCGCAGCGGTAGCAGACCCAAATCCAAAGAGGCCATTTACGAGGCTTTGGACGCGGCCCTGAGGGACATATATGAGCACATCCAGAGGGAGCGAGGCCGTGGCGGGGCCAGGCTACCCGACGATAGCATTCTGCAGCGGCTACTGGCCGAGATGCTGCCAGACGTGCCCAAGCGAAGCTCCTCATTACGTGGCAGGAGGGTTATCTGTCAGGGGGGCCACTCGTCCACCTCCTCCTATCCAGACGGGAGCCCTGCCTCGTACAGGCTGGACCCTTCCACGCCACGATTACAGTCGCCAAGGCTACAGTCACCCGTTAGTGCCTGCTACAGTCGCCAAGCTGATGCCTCAAATAATAATGCTTATGGAGAAGAGCAGAGCAACTTCAATTCTCTTGGCTACACAGGTGGAGCGCACGCATATTATGCAGCTCTAAACTGCACTAATATACTGATACTTGTACACATGCTTGCACACTTTGCCTTTCAGTCTCTCGTTCTCTCTCTCTCTCTCTCTCTCTCCTCTCCCTCTTGCTCATTCACTCACTCTCTCACTCCCTCTTTCTCTTCCACTCACTTTTGTTTTTCTCTCTTTATCGCTCTTTCCCAAACATCTGCAAGTACATATTCATACCCATACATAAACAAACACTCCTGACTATTCCCTTACCCCCAGTTCCTGTCACCAGTGCATTCAGCAACACTGGACCAAATAAGCCTGCTTTCCCCTGTCTCAACGTGATTGTTAATATTGGTTTATTCTTTTTTTGTTTATGTAATTTTTTGCCTATGTTGGATTATGTTTCATGTATTTATGTGGTGTACCCAAATGGGATTTTTTTTTTATTTCGTTTGGGTTCCTGTATTGTTTGTCATTTCCCATATGTACATTTTATGTTTTTTCGCATGCTTTTCCTTATCGTACTGTATCCATTTCCATGTGTTCCAAATAGAAAATGGAAATAAAAACTGCCGTTTTATTTAGATGCCATCTTTTCCTGTCGAAGCATCACTTCCTGGTGGAATGATTTCATCACATCTCCTTTTACCCGTGTCACTGCATGCGTGTGGCATAGTCTATTTTTACCACGGTAACTCCTATAACCTTTGGCCCTCTGTCTCTTCAAATCACAGAGCAGGATGTCTCCAGGGGCTATTCAACCATGGACGGAGGACGACATACACCCCAGAACAGAAGACCCACTCCAGACAGAGAGGTAAGGACAGGACCATTCACTCTGCCTCTTTCAAATAGAATTAATTAGTTAAATAACAAAGCTGTTCATGGCATATTCCCTACAGCATTATCAGACCACCCAACATAAAGATTGACACAATTGAGTCATGTCCATGCGTGCCCTGTACATATTTAATACACATGGCGTTAGGACATTGTGATCAATGGTTTGAGATGACCCGAGTGATCTGTCTAATGTCTGCTTATAAAGCACCCTTTTTGCTTTCCCGGGCTCTAGTATTAGCGTAATGTCTCCTCTCGTCTCTCTCTCGCACGTGTCTGTGCCTCGAGAGCCTCTTTTTAGTTCTAGGTTACTAGGTCTATTCTTGTGGATGCTTTTTATATCCATTTACACACACATGTTCTGTCTAATAGCGCATGCTGGCTTTTCTCTTTCTACCTCCCGTCCTCCAGGTCTCCCATAAGCAGATGACACAACTCATTCTCTTCTCTCTCCTCCATCAGAAACAGCCTGCCAGGGCCATCTATGATTTTAAGGCACAAACGGCTAAGTGAGTACTGTGTGGGATGCGAAACAAGTCAAATGGGGAAAAGGGGAATCTTGAAAGCATGTCCCTCTCTAATGGCATATGGAAAGCACTGATTACCACCCATTAAACCATCAAGCCATCGTTGGCTCAGCTCTTTACCATGCTTTGTTTGGTTGAGTTTGTCGGTTTTTTGTTATTTTTTGCAAATTTGATGCTCATGAAACAACACCTGAATGAAAAATCTTTCAATTGCACCGCATGGATGGCTTTATCTATTTCTTGATATGACTGCATGACACATTACTGATTGTGGTGTGCATTCAAAATATAGATATAAGCTTTTCCAGTCTCTTAACCTCATTGCCGACGAAGTGCGAGTTTCACTTGTTTAAGTGGATGTGTTATAAAGTAATGTATCGTTTCATCTAACCATGCGTTTATGAACAAACAGCGTTGCTGTGTTGACTCTGTTTCAGGGAAATATCGTTTAAGAAGGGCGATGCAGTGAACATCATTCGACAGATTGATAGCAACTGGTATGAAGGAGAACACCGTGGACGAGTGGGCATATTCCCCATCTCCTATGTCGAGGTGATTCTAAGCCTCTTCCTGTTGTTTAGCGTGTGTGTGTTGAACATAAGCATGGCTGCAGTACGCTTCTGTTCCCTAGTAGTGGTTTTGTTAACTGTTTTACACCCACATAGCGGGTGCCGTCGACAGAGAAGCAACTGCCGGTTAGGCCTCCTCCACCAGCACATGTCCGAGAGATTGGGGAGGGAGTGGCTCGCTACAACTTCAACGCTGACACCAACGTGGAGCTGTCTCTCAGAAAGGTGTGTGTGTCTGTGTCGATGTGTCACGGTTGTGTCCTGTCTTGTCTCTTTGGCTCTTTGTTATCAGCCTTTTGTATTGACGTCCTTTGTGTGTCTGTCCAGGGTGAGAGGGTGATCCTGCTTCGACAGGTGGATCAGAACTGGTTCGAGGGGAAGATACCGGACACCACCAAACAGGGCATTTTTCCCGTCTCCTACGTGGACGTCGTCAAACACTCCCCCTCCAAGAGTCCCGCCCACCACGCAGACCTGCACAATTTCCCCAGCAACAGGACACCTGGTTCAACACCCACCAAGGTAGGGCTGTGGCAAGGCTTTATGTTTTTTTTACAGAAATACCACACTGTGTATTTTTGCATTTTCCAATTACATTTGGTTGGATTAAACCACTGCTATAAAGACATGGGTTTTGTGAGACGTTGGCTTGTCCAATAGCTATTAAACAAGGAGTAAAGGTAGTTTGGCATTAGTATATCTCTGACAGGTACCAGGAAATGTGTGGTGTATTTTTTCTCCCATCCCCATTCCTTCATCTCTCCTGGTGTGTAAGTCTCCGTTTCTTTCTTCTCCCTCACTCTCTGTGGAGCCTTTCTACAGTGTTCCTTCCCTTCCCGGTCACCCCTCTCACCGATCCTCCCTAAACTCCATCCCCCATGCACCCTCTGGGCCTCCAAACCTGCAGGCTGTCACCAAAGAGTGGCTCACCCTCACAATGGAACCCTCCTCCACCCCTGTGCCCCCCACCCCTCCTCCCTACCCAGCCAGCTTCCTTCCTTACATGGAGGCTCAGGAGCCCAGAGCCTTGCCACCAGCACCACCCAAAAGAGGTCTTACCCCTCCACCCAGAACTCAGTCTCGAAACTGGACCCCGAACCTCAGACAAGGGACAGTTGAATTGGACCAGCGTCTTGCGGTCCTCCCTTTCTCTCCGCCCCTTCCTCCTGATCCGCCCTTTTCATTGGCCTCTCCTTTGCCTGGTACCTCTCTCGGTTATGGCCACCAGAGGTTAGTAGACCATGTCGACGCCCAACCCTTTCATCTGACCAATAGATGTGGGTTCTTCAGTACAGAACCAGAAGCAGTGACCCCCCCTACAGAAGTTCCACAGAGGTACAGGAAAAGTGTCCAACGACTGAGTGCCAGAAAAGAGGCTGCCTCTTTGAAACAACTGGAGCAAGATCCCTATGACCAGCTGTTGTCTATGATCCTTGATTATCCATTTAGCCCTGAAGAAGAAGGAGATGTAAGGTTGCCCCCGGCAGAGCTGCCATTGGCAACGCTGAACAACCAATCACAGAGCAGGAAAAGTGTAGATGCAGAGATACACCTACAGCCCGACATAAAGCCCGGGGCGATAGACTCTGCACAGAAATGGGAAAACAAGGTCGGGCTTGACGTGGAAGAAAACAAGGATGTGACCACCGAGCCCTTGTCAGTCACGTGGGGTGACCAATCAGACAATGTGAAAAAGCAGGAGAATCTGTCGCATAGGCTACCAACATTAGGAGGAGAGGGAGTCCCTGAATTGTTCATTCAGGAAGAGGATGAAGCTGAGAACATCAGTATTCCTACTGGTTCAACATCCGGCGTTAATGATAGAGTGACAGTACAGGTAGAGCATGATGTGTGGCTTAAACATTAACACACGATGAAGCACAATAGAATCTAGCACTACCACGTAGTATGAAATAAAGACTCAAAATAAGGTGTGATGTGTTGATGGCGATTTTGTTTTTTTTCTGTCTTAGTATTAGAAATGTCTGCTTTCAAATTAAAAGTCCAATACATGTGTACTGTAAGACATCATTATCTGATTTATCTTTGGAAAATAGGACAGAGAATGCACACTCTTACTTTGTTTCAAGTTTTGTATGTTACCTTTCCACCCTAGGCTGATTTCTGTCCAACCAGTTCTTTGGTATCCACTCCCCTTCCCTCATCCCCCACGCCACCTCCTCCGCTTTCCTCGGCTCCCCCTTCGCCTCCCCCATTCTCTGCTGTCTCCATACAGCCGCCTGAACCCCCTACCGCTGTTCTCTCTTCCTCCCCTCCTCCTTCATCTCCTCCTCTTTGTCTATCACTTGAGGAGCAGCCTTGCCAATTCCCCTCTCAACCCCCAATCTCACCTCCTCCCCCTGTTTCACCTACATGCCAAAATCCCTCTTCTCCCCCAATCTCTCCCCCACCCCTGTCTACCCCACCTCTACTGACCCCCTCCCTTCCTGAGCCTGAAGCAGCTCTCCCGTCCCCTCCATTGCCCTCCTCTCCCCTCCCCACGCCTGTCTCCCCTCCACCACTGCCTTGTCCACAGCCTAGGTCTCCCAAGATCAAGGTACTGTTGCTTGAACCTCGCAAAGAATAATTAGGTCCGGTCGTCCTAGACTAACACCGCAGGTTCTGTGTGGAAAGAGATACTTATGAAATATAACGATATATTGTGTATATAACATTTTGTTGATATTACCGTTTGTGTGTGTGGATTTTCTATAGCGTTTTATGGTAGTCTTCAGCCCCATGGTTTGTTGTGTGTGACTGCTATTAGAAGATCGATAAGCAAGAATAGCATGCTATGTGGTTTGAATAGTGCTGCGTAGTGTAGTAACATTATTAGTGATTGTACATGAGCAGAATCTTATCTCTGAGGCATGATGTCTGGCTTTTGAGTTTCTTTGCGAATGTTTTGTCTTAGGTATAAAACCAAAAAGTCGCTGACTCGGTGGTCCCCAAAGCTTTGTGCTTACGTGTTGCTTCTGGTTCTTTCAGCCTGCTTTTAAACACGATACGGTGGTTGATGGTAAACCTCCTCGTAGCCCCATCACCTCAAAGCGGTCCTGTTTGTCGCCCGTTAGAGGTCAAAGGGTAGGGGACATGTCCTCCTCCCCCCTTGCTGTGACACTCACTACCAGCCGTGCAGGATGTGGAGTTCTTTCCTAATAAAACTGTTTGCTTACTGTACCCTGGCATTCCTTGTCTTGACATGATTGCGTGCTGCTTCACCCAAATCAGATTTCCTTACCTAATTGCAGTGGGGTATATTTTCAGTCAAGGAATGTTTTTTGGTCGGTTGCCTGATGCCTGTTTGTGTCTTTTTGCCTATCATTTTCCACCTGAACAGTCCAACCAGAAAGGTGTAACTGTGTGAAGTAGACCTAAAGTACTCTCTCAAGTGGAAAATGCGGAGTGAAACAAAATGAACAAATTAAGTAATGTGCATCTATGTTGTCTCTTGCTTCTTTGAATCTCCTCTCTCTTGCAGCGATTTGTGCAGGATGCACTCCAGGGTGGGGGAGACCCGTAAGTCAACATCGTCATAAACATCATGATCATCTTCATCATTATTATCACAGACAACAATTTGCTCATCTAATTATACTGATTTAGGCTGTAATTATCTGAATCATCATTATTATTTCATTGTCTCATCCTGCTAGCGTTAATAATTTAGCTAATTATCATTAAGACTATGATGCCATACAATAGTATTACTGAAACTTTCTTTCGTTGTGATATATGAGATATGTTGGGATAGAGATGCTATGCCCAGAACTGAAACCATTTTAAATATGCGATTAATAATAATAATAATAATAATAATAATTCATTTTATTTATTTAGCGCTTTTCTAACATCCAAAGTAACTTCACGTTATAAACATTGGATAAGATGACAAAAAAAGAAAGAAAGAAATTATTAAACAGAAACAGAATCCGAGAGACAGCAACAACAGTTCTAACTATAAGTAAGCAAAATTAGAATATCATTAAAATAAAAAGACTGGATTCTAAACAGTGTTAACGATGGTATGCTATGTTGAAAAGATCTGTTTTAAAGTAGGTTTGAAACATTAATATCTTGCTGGGATTACGAATTAAAGGAGGGAGAGAGTTCCATAGTTAGGTGCTGCCCTAGAAAATGCACGCTCCCCGTAATGCTAATAGCTTTGCCCAGCTAGGTTGTCATAGTTCTAAAAAGTGTTTTCTTGTCAAACATTTGTCCCATGCTACAGGTTCCAGGCTCTGTACAATTACCTGCCCCGCAATGAGGATGAGTTAGAGCTGAAGGAAGGAGACATTGTTGACGTGATGGAGAAGTGTGACGATGGCTGGTTTGTTGGTAAGACAAAGCAAAGATTTTCCTTAATATTACAACTGAACTGGGCTGTTCACTGCTGTTTTTCTCTTGTAGCATTTCGTAGAAGTGTTCACTCGATCTATCTCAATCTTAATTAAACAGATCTAACAGAGAGGCTGGCTATTTTTTGGAGTGCTCGATTCCTTTCTTCTAGCTCTGCTCCTGTGCTGCCAAAACTCTGGTGCATATGAAACATTTTCTGAATTATGATAGTGGTCGGATTTAACTTCGTCTAGGATGGCGCTGATAGAATGAGCTGAGCTACTCAGCCTTTGCGTCTTGAAAGAAGTGCATAGTTACATACAGTTTAGAGGATCACAGTATGATGCAGTGATGTTTGCACTGTTTAGAGAACATTGAGATCACTTCAACACTGTGTATTCCCTTTGATATTGTATGAAGGGTATCTGTTGTGATGTGTGGCACCAGTTCATGATTGTAAAAGTCACTTTCATGTGTTGTGTCATAAAATGGCCAGGGTCAAATTATCCTCTAAACTTAGTAATTATACAAATGTATTTTTCCCCCCCAAAAAACAGGAGTTAACTTACAGTATGAGTTGAGTTGAATTTGCTGCACTGAAAAAAAAAATATATATACATATATATACAAGCTACATGTGGTGCCACTAAATCTAAAAAGACAAAAATTGATTTGTTGTTCTATTAGATAAAAAATGCATCTCATTTTTTTTTCAACTCCCTTGACATAAAATGAAATGTGAATGCTGTTGACACATATACTTTGCTTGCTACTGTGCTTGTTTGTGAAGGGACCTCTCGACGGAGCAAGTCGTTTGGAACCTTCCCAGGAAACTATGTGAAGCAGCTATAATAATGATTCCGGACCCCCAGCACTCCGCCCCACGCCTGTCTCCATGAGCCTACACATCTGGTCAGCACAACCCTCTTTGGATACCGCAACCCCAGAAGGGCTAAGACCCTTTGGCCACGGGTGTGTAGCTCGCTGGCCACATATAAGGATATTTAGCACCGACTAGCCATCTTTATGGGACAACTGCAAACTTTTTTTTATACATGGAAACCACCCCCTACTCCCTAATTCCCAGATAGAACTACATTCAGTGTATATACTGTGCCGAGTGAAGGAAACAGGATGGCTGCTGTTCAGTGAGGCTAAACTGAAGCAAACATTCACCTTTAAGAAGTTGTTTGATCTGTTTTTTTATAAATATAGTAAGTTTGTCACGTTGGCCATAAGTGCATTTTGGGGCTCACCATTTATCAGAAAGAGTGTATTTGAAAACCCTAGTTATATATAAAAAAAAAATACAGACATTTTAATTTGCTATTCTCACATAAAAGTACAAACGTACAAAACATATTTATTTTTTCAGTGTTGAATCACAAATACCCCCTTTATTAGCTATCTTTTAAGGGAGCAGTATTCTAGCAGCAGTATTTATTTAATGGTCCATTTGCATTTGTATTCATGTAGCAGACACTATGTATTTTAAGGTCAACAGCAAGTGAGCCGGAAGAAGCCATGTCATTATGCCAACAATTAGGATTCAAACACTAACAGTCTCTTAATAACAACAGATTGAACAAGTCACCCCGCAATGCGAAAAGTTACATGTATTTTTTTTTTTTTTTTAAACCTTTTTTCCAGGCCAGTGCTGCCATATTGTAAAGTAAATAATATTTAGCTCATGTAAAAATGTAATTGGCATTACATTTTAGGTTTTACATAACAATACACAAAATTGGCATTCATCAACAAGCTACATTGTTTATAACATTGTTCCTTTTGCTTTGTTTCATACTAGTATATTTAATCTAACTTATATTTAATCTATTTTCAGTTAATTAGCATTTAGTATTAATAAACTTGAAAAAATCTTAAATTTACAATACATTTCTACTAAGTACATTTGAGAATCTACCACTAAAAATGGGTTAATATGGCTCTTGGCTTTAGGTGGGAAGTTACTACTGTTTAAAGATGTATGCTAAAAGGTTGCTTTGTATGTAAGATATTTATTCAAGGAGTGACGAGTTTGATGAGATGTCATTTAGATGTGTCCATTCGGAGAACTGAAAGGTAGAGAATAGATGGAACTGACTTTTTCTCTCTCTATCTACTGTACGTGTTGAAGTGGCTTCCGGTGAAGTGTACTTTTCTTGTTATTTCAACAAAGTCAAATCCACTCTTCAACTAACTTATTTTATTTTGAGGGGGGAGATAATTTTCAAAGATTGATGTTGAATATAACAACGGATATATGATTGCTAATGTGTTTGAACTCATTAGTTAAATCATGCATTTTATTTGAATTTATTTAAGGCGTATGTGGAGCGAGTAGAATTTTATTGAATAGTACAATTATTTTTGCTTGAGTTTTCACTACAATGTGATGGCACATTTTACTTGCCATAAGGAATTAATGGAGCATCACTGCAATATATACAATATCATGTATTGTATTAAAAGTTGAAGGTTTAGGCTAAGATCTTATTTCGCCTTTTGCATTTCATGTTATTTGTGTATGATTTAATAAGTTCTTTCGGCCTTTTGTTTGTGTCGTTGAGTTTGTATTCACATAGGACACTGACAGCAGAACAATCGTTTAAGCACCTTAATATGTTATTGTTTTATTTTGATTTCTAGGTTTTCTTTGGGATTTATTTCCACGTTCCTTCACGTCACCCTTTGTCATCCACAATTTCCTTCGGTGTGAGAGCACAGTGTGTGTGTAGTGTTTTTGTAAGCCTTTTGTATGATAGCTGTATAATGTTCAACATCCACTGCTTTATAAAGTCTTCTTTTTCTCAACCACCATCTGTTTTGGTTACCTCTCTTTATTACTTTCTATGTTCTTCTTCTTTGGTGGGTACCAACCCTGCTCCTTGGGGATTTAATTGCGGACTCTTGTTCATTAGGTAGATCGGATAGTGACCACTGCTTGAATTATGCACACTCATGCATAGCCAACTTTCCGTCTCCATGGTGAAAAGATAGCATTTATGGAAGTTTTTGTATTACCAAGAGAGATACGGAAATGTTTGTTATTTAAGTAGTTCAACGTAAGTTTAAATGCCTGGCTACCATTTGGAGAAATAACAGCTGTCAACTAAAGACATCCAGGAGTGTTTGGCTTCTGATGTTTATGTTAAATCTCTAGGTGAAGAGTCGTGTGACTACTACCATTTCTACAGATTGAAGATGGAGTGGATACAACCCATTCGCTCTTAGTCTTTTTACAGTCTTTCTACATCCATTTGTTTGGTTATTTTAGGGAACTATTCCTAATAAAACATAATTGACATACGCCCGCTAACCATATCTAGAGCAGATGTGTGCAGAGCCTTCAAAAGGACCAACCCACACAAGGCACCTGGCCCTGATGGCATTCCAGGCCGGGTTCTCAAGGCATGTGCAGCCCAACTGGCGGATGTCTTCACAGAAATTTTTAACCAGTCGCTGCTCCAATCCGTAGTCCTCCTGTGCTTTAAGAGGTCCACAATTGTTCCTGTTCCCAAAAAATCCCTCTGCCTCAACGACTACCGCCCAGTAGCACTCACCTCCACCATCATGAAGTCCTTTGAGCGGTTAGTCAAAACCTTTATCACCTCCGCCCTCCCTGAAACACTGGATCTCCTGCAATTTGCATATAGGCCAAACAGGTCTACGGATGACGCCATCTCCCTAGTACTCCACACTGCCCTTTCACACTTGGACCAGAGGAGCACCTACGTGAGAATGCTGTTCATAGACTACAGCTCGGCATTCAACACTATTGTGCCCTCCAAGCTCGCCATCTAGCTCAGGGACCTGGGCCTCAACTCCGCCCTTTACGAGTGGATCCTGAGCTTCTTCTCGGGCAGGCCCCAGGTAGTGAGGGTTGGTACTGCCACATCCTCCACCCTGACTCTGAACACCGGTGCTCCGCAGAGCTGCCTCCTTAGCCCTCTCCTGTACTCACTGTTCACCCACGACTGTGTGGCAAAACACAGTTCCAACACAATCATCAAGTTTGCTGACGACAAGACCATCATCGGCCGGATCACGAACGGGGATGAGATGACCTACAGAGAGGAGGTCAGAGCCTTGGCATCCTGGTGCCAGGACAACAACCTCCATCTCAACGTTGGCAAAACTAAGGAGCTGATTGTGGACTACAAGAAGGGCCAGAGCACGGGACACGCCCATATCAACATCAATGGGGCGGCGGTGGAGAGAGTCAGCAGCTTCAGGTTCCTGGGTGTTCACATCAGCGAGGACCTCACCTGGGACCACCACGCTGACATCCTCACCAGGACAGCTAGACAGAGACTCTTCTTCCTACGCAGGCT
>JAVQJS010146816.1:0-10958 GCA_036024795.1 Galaxias rostratus | reverse complement strand
AAAGAAAGATTTGGTATCAAATCACCGTAAAACATTGAAGAGCATTTTTCAAATGTTACGGTCAATTGAGTGCTTTTCTCTTTTCTATTTGGCTTGGCTAGTGTCTACTGAACGAACGTCCTTTAATCTCAACGTGTGCCTTTCCTTTCAGTTAATTTGGAAAGGCCTCGCCCTTAGCCTACATGGTCTTCCTCTCTCTGTGGACCTATTCAATGGCACCCTCTCCCTCTCATTCATCCTCCTCTGTCTTTCCCTCCTTCATCTCTCTTCCACTCATTCCCTCCTTAGCTCCATCACTCTCTAGCTCCTTTATTCTCTTACCACCTCCACCCACCCAGTCTTTCCATTTTCATTCCTCTTTCCCTCTCCCGTTCACTCGTTCTCTCATTCACACCCCCTTTTCTGTCCCTTCCAATCTCTCTCTCCCGCTCGCTCCCCCTCTCTCTGGCTGGCAGGAAAGTATTATATATTCCAGTCTCATGCTTTGCATGATTTGGGCAATAGATGAAGCCATATCCCGCTCTCCTCCTCGGGCCCTCCTCCTCCCTCTCTCTCCGCCTTGTTGTTTAATGTTTCAATTTGGAGGAAGCAAACATTCAATCAGACAGATTAACTGTTTAATGCATGTCATCAGTCAAACTGTCTACGAGAGGGGGCCCCCTCGGCCTGGCGCTCTCCCTCATGCCCCCTCACTGCCGCTGCGTCCTTCTCACTCCCCTGCTCTCCACGCGCACACTGTCTACTCTCATATAGGGAGGCCCATCCAGGCCCAAGCCCAGACACTGAGGCGTCCGAGCACACTCGCACATGATATGCACCCGCACACGCACACACACACACACACACACACACACACACACACACACACACACACACTCACACACAAAGAGAAGATGAGGATGGCTTCCTGCTGATGTGCATACAAATATACAGACTCAAAAGGGAAGCAAAGGCGCTGGGACACATTTACACACACTGAATAAAAAGGTGTGCTTATCAGATAAATGTTGCTATGTGTGTTTCCGTGTACGTCTGTCCATGATACCTGTAAGAGGCAACCCGTGAAATCCTTTCAACCGCGCTGCACAGATGTATTTACTGACACATGCATGGATTCCATTGATAGTGAAACTGCTTTACACACTTAACTCAGCTCACACAGCCACAAACACCCAAGCATGGACACACAAGAACGCACACGCATGCAGGCACACACACACACACACACACACACGCACACACACACACCACAGACCAGTGGATAGGGAAATCAAAGTGACACGGAGGTAGAGCAAGAGGGGAGGAAAAGATTAGAGGAAATGAAAAGAGTAAAGAGGAAAAAGGGAATGGAACACGGAGCGGGCCGGTGATGGAGTGGACTGTAGAGCAGGCTGCGCGGCGGAGCACGGCACTCTGACGTCTCTATCCAACATCACGATCACACACACACACACATCCATCAAGACAGTCATAGACACTGTACGCAGGATGTGTCCCGTCGGGGTAATTATAATGACCTGTACAAAAAGCCTTTGGGGACACGTTTGCATTAATGGCATGGTTTACAATGGGATGAGTCTACTGTGTGCCATGTCAAAGTAAGTTGATAAATGTTGATAAAGAAGGGTCTCCTTGAGTGGCTGGACCAAGGTGTTCGGCCTATTGGTTTCTCTCCTTCACCTTACTTATCTCGCCCACCGCTTCCTCAGTGTATTTCTCTACTCCTGTTGGTCTCTCCACTGCACCTCATTTTCTTCTGTGAGTACACCCCCCCCCCCACCCCTCTCCTCCCACCACCACCACTCCTCTCACACACCCCTCACCCCCCTATCCACTCTGTGACCACAGCGAGGAGGGTGGCCAAACCTGGTAAGTATTGACAGGGAGCTCCAGTGACACAGAGAGAGCCAGTCAATGGCGAGACGCCCAGGGCAGGGGTCAATGACAAAAGGTGGGCTGCCCAGAGAAAGAGGGGGGGCCGGGGAGGGGCGTGGGGGGGGAGGGGGGACGAGCAAGAGTATAACTGGAGTAAACAGGAGTATTACGATTGCACCACAGGAGAGAGGATACGAGAAAGAGATTGAGATCAAATGGAAGAAACTATGAAATGGAAGAAACTATGAGAAGCAGTGGGATGGCACTGAAAGGGTCAAAGCGACGGCACACCATCTTATTCCGGCGCGTGTCAATTCCAACACGTACGTCTGCCAATATACGTGCCGTCTACAAATGCTCCACTACTGCTGGACGTGGCACAGCGGAGGGCTCAGGTGAACAGAGAGACGCTGAGGGAGAGGGGCCTGAGCAGGAACAAGCGCGGCAGGCCACTGGACGACAGAAGGATTAGAGGCATGCATACACACGCCTAGTGTGTCCACACACACACACACACACACACACGCACACGCACACACACCCAAATACACACACACACATACGCACAGAGAGTGTCAGTATGTATTGAACGGCTGTGGTAAGCAAGCCTCCCTCTCCCGCCTGCCCCCCTCCTCCTCCTCCTCCCTCGATCCCTCTCTCTATCGGATACCGGCCCCTTCTCCTCTAATCATTTCCTTCCTTCTGGCCCTCTCTTCTTTCTAATACAATTATCCCTCATTCATCCCTTCCTCCCTCTCTTCCAGCTCTATTTTTTCCTGTTGACTTCATCCCCCTCTTTCTGGTACTGTTTGGACGCCTTGGTAACCTTTAGAGACTTCCCTGCCCCCCCCCCCCTCTCTTCTCTTTCAGCTCCCTTTCTTTTTCTGTTGTCTGTTTCCCTTATCGTTTTACTTAGTGTTCGAGCACGTAGTTTTCTTTTTACTTTTGTGATTCGTTTGTTGTATATGCAATATAGTGTTTCCCTATGTTAAACAGAGCCGACACATATTTCAACAAGTATAGCTAAGATTTGAATAGTGCTACATCAACTTGGATTCCGGTGATCAATATCAATTTAGATTGTAAATCAGTCAACCAAGAATGCAAAAAGACATCAATAGTTTGTTCATTATTGGTAGTCTATTAATCATTGACAGTATAGTACCAGTATTGGCACTCAATGCAACTATGCTACTAAAGAGCCTAAATATAAAAAGATGATTTCCAGACCTTCGGGATGTTTCTATGACAGGCTGTCTTTGTTGTTCCCTGGCCTGGCCTCCGCTGGGGTTGCCGAGAGGCGAGGCGATGTCGTTTTTGTGGCACAGCGGAAGACACACACCACCTGAGGGGAGGACCTGAGTATCTCCTCGCCCCTCTGCTGGAATTCCGTCCTGGAAGTCCTCCAGGCTTGTGTCAACAGAACCATCCTTGTCATTCAAGGCTGAAGCATTGTGGTTCTTGCCTTATGCAATTGCAAGGTGTACAGCATATTTGCTTCTGATAATCGAATTAAATTATTGCGACAGTAATCTTTTGTTTGTGAATGTGGGGTGGCATGCACACACGGGAGAGCCATTGATCATGTAGAATGCTACTAAACGGTCACAGAGTGATGGGAGCAAGAGCACAAAAACAAACGAGAAAAATGGAAGCGGTAGATCCTCTTTAATGTATTCAACTCCACAATGGCATGCACAGATTTGTGTTTGCCGGCCCTGAGCACTTCCCCTCTGAGAGGTGGAGATTGGCTTGTCTGGCAGCTTACGTAGATGCCCCCTCTCCCTCCCTCCTTGAACAAACTCTCTCACACACACACACACACACATACACACACACACACACACACACACTACACAGGTAAACTTAAGTTCACAACACACAGACTTAAGAAAACCGAGAGGTCTGGTTGGGTGGTAGTGTTGATTTGTTTGCATGAAGACCGACCTCTAATGAAATGCTGTGCGCACACGCTTAAAATAGCTTTCATTGTCTACTTTTTTCTGGAAAGCTGAGGCGAGAAAGAAAATAAATCAAAGGGGGCAATTTCACAGACGCTCTTTGGCAAACAACCACCTTTCCTCGCAAATTTGCAAGTTTCGCTTCCTGCCCCGTGCAACTTAGTATTCTGCCGGAAACAGATGGTTCCCGGAATGTCCTGGAGCAAAGTGCAATAGAACTGCTAGCCAAAAGGCGTGAGGAGAGGGTGTGCTGCTCTGCTGTCAACTGAACATTAGCATCACTGTACTCTGAACATTAGCATCTCTACAGACTAGTTATAGGGAAACTCAAATTAACAAGCGTGCATGCAACAAAAATGTAACATACACGACATGGATAATCACAGCAATATATAGTGGATAATAAACGATCATAGAGTAACGAATCGGTGGCAACGACACATTTGAGGTCTAGCGTGCGAGAGCAGAAACTCTGTCCAATTTAGTGGTGCTGAAACCCCTGGTCTTGTACTTGAGTGCTGTCCATGGTGCTGACGTACGGAGATCGCTGTGACGCTGTCAAAGCTACAGCACTTTCAGCGTGTATCATTTTGTGTTTGTGAAGTCAATCTAACTGGCATAATACTGGGTTTGACTGGCCTATCCCTTCATAGAATGAGAAACGAAAGAAGATGACTTAAGGAGGAGCATTCACTAATGGACTCAGTGCATCGTTTCCAATTAGCTCGCTGTAATCTACAGCTCATCCCTGTTTTACGCCCCGCTTGTCCAACACCCAATACTTTGATCTGGACTCAACAGCCCTGACGCTTCAGCCCTTTGTTAGAGCACAAGGGGGCTAATCTCACTGACCCGGTGTAACCTTGACCACCCACTCCCCGGCCTTGAGTTTGGTTCATCGCTGCCCCGGACATACAACGCTTCCCGAGAGAAAGCCCTTGATCGTTTCATCAAACGCGTCCCCGCTGCGAGCGGATGGGTGCGCTGCCGACCTCCTCCACAACAGTAGGATAGGGGAGGTCGATGCAACAGCACCACCATCGAGTACATGATCCATAAACAGCAGCCAATATACATGTGGGTAGCGAGGGACCTTATTTACCTCGAACGTGAACAAATGCTTGAGAATAAATGGCTATACGATTCATCATGGTGATATAAATGGACGAGACTGAGTGAGTGGACGACTAAACGAGCTGACAAAATAGTGTTCTAATGCAGCTAGGCTCAGACAGTATGACAGAAAAAATTTAACTTGTTTATCTGAACCAAAATAATTAGGCTACGGAATGCATCCTGTTAAATTAATACATTGTATAACACATAAACCTTGTCCCTTAAAATCAAATCAATATGCCCAATAGAGTCTCTACGTTAAGGGTTGTGTATTTCAAACTAAATAAGTGCACAATATTTGTAAAGTGGCCTATTTATTTTTCTGATATGTGTACAGTTTTGATCAGTTGCGTACAAATTTATTTTGTAGCAGTGTGGTTTAAAACTGAAAAAGAAAACAGACTGAAAAAGGTTGCAGAGAGAGAGAAAGACAGATAGAGACCAGAACAGCAGCACCTCTCACCGTCTTCCACTTTGCCCCTCTATCTCTCGTTTTCTCTCCCTCCCTCCTTCCCCCTCGCTCTGGAAAAAACGGCAAGGAGCCGCGACTCGCAGGGCCGCACATAGCTGATCAATATTCGATTTACTTGCTAATTTAGGGCCTTTCTATAGCTGTCATCCCGTGATGTATGAGTCCTAACCCGAGGTCGCCGCGGAAAAGAAGAAGAAAAAAAGGAAAAAAATCAAACACCAGTCAACTTTTCACTTAACAATAGAGCGACTTGAATATTATTTATGGGCGAAAGGCTCACTTTATGGGTGAATTGCTCCTATTGCTTGGGGAATGATGAAGCACCTTGTAAGTACACGTGCCACACAAGGATTGACACAAGCAAACACGTACGCATTGGAACCAAACATGTAAACACTAAACAAATGAGTACACGCTCTGGTCGTATTGTCCTATACTAATACAAAGAGAGGAAACATTATTATAAACATAAACCAATGCCCTGTCAGTCTTCGAAACCCTCACAGTTCGTCAAACAGACACACAAACATGGCAAATAGCTACATTTCAAATACTTTCTTTTGCGTAATATATGCTACATTATTGTAAACAGTTAGAAACTTGCGCCTACAATAATTTCCCTTAAAAACACGCGCACACGTACACGCACATGCACACGCACGCATGCACACACAAACACACACACACTCATTCACTCACTATTTCGTGCATCCAAACTGTAGAGAATTAAAACAGATTAATACAAATTCTTTTCACGAAACAAAAAATCTTAAACTTAATCTGTGCTCGTGGCCGCTCACGCGTGTCTTTCTCACTCGCTCAAAAGCACACACAACACACAACAACACAAATCACAGTGCCTAGCTTTTATGCCACTTAATGTCTTCCCTATCGATCACTGTTCTAAGGATGTTATCAATAATTTGAAAGCTTGATTAACTTCTACGTTTCCATAACAATCCTCCACGTTTAAACACTCACGAATTTTTAATTAACGCTTGCTTAATTAGTTCGAGATCGTTTGGGAGTGAGACACTTTATTTTAGGAGGGAAGGGTGGTGGAATTAACATAAAAATCATGGCTGATGAATTGATATATCATCAGCAAAGAAATGTTGCAAAGATTTTATGGCGGAACGAATCATAAACAGACATTCATCAAAATAAGGCAGCTTGAGACAACGTATAATTCTTTAAGGAATTTATTTAATTATTTAATAACGTTTAATTTATATACACAAATAATGAGGAAGCAGTCGTATTGTGTTCTAGCATTGTTTTATCGTGATCAAAGGTGTAAAAATAAAATGTGCAACACAGACCTCCAAGCAATTTTCTTAAAGGTCATCTATATATGACTATAATATA
Organism: Galaxias rostratus; assembly: GCA_036024795.1. Classification (NCBI taxonomy): domain Eukaryota; kingdom Metazoa; phylum Chordata; class Actinopteri; order Galaxiiformes; family Galaxiidae; genus Galaxias; species Galaxias rostratus. The sequence goes on along the minus strand of JAVQJS010146816.1, from coordinate 4,166 downwards.
AAAGTGTGTACATTTTTATTATATATATATATATATATATATATATATATATATATATGTGTGTGTGTGTGTGTGTGTGTGTGTGTATGTGTGTGTGTGTGTGTGTGTGTGTACATATGTGTGTGTTTATGCTGCATTTTCCGCCAAAACTTGAAATAAAACTGTCTTTTTCTCAGTCTGAATAGTTACAATAGTTACGCGACATTTGCCATGTTATGTAATGTTGCTCTGTAAACTAACAAATCTACACAAATATTTGGAGAGCAGTAATACGTAGAACAACGGTCAGCTGTCACACAGCACATCTGAGAGGCCTCTAAAGGAGTCACACTGTGGAGTCGTGCACGGATCAGCTAGATGGAAATGGGACCACGTTTGAGGCATTAATACCCATTCAATCTTCTGAAAAGGAGTGCTGGCTTTCATGGTCTCTCTTTGCATATGAGCAGAGACATGGAGGGTTAGAGGTTGGGCTTGCCTGCTGCCAGCTCCCATGCAGCCTCTGGTTGTTTGCTGGAAGTGAGAGTGTGATTTCCCCAGACCCGGCTCCCAGGGGACGCCTGGCGCCTCCTGCCATCTACCAGAGCCCTGCCGGTTAAACGGACAGGTCATTCAGCGCCCCCCCCCCCCCCACTGCCCTCCCCTCACACTACCCTCCCCCTCACCTCCCACCCCAACCCCCTCTGTCTGTCTTTCAATCTCCTCTCCCTAGATGGGCCCTCACTGCTGCATGAAGGCCACATTTCCCTGGTCATTACCTGCGAGTCACAGGGAATATCTTACTCCACCTTATCCATGATAATCGGATCAACCTTTGGATTATCATCATTAGTAATCCGAAGGAGGGGTCGACTCACAAGGAATCAACCCTGTGAATAATAGGCTGCCAATGCGAGGCGTAATTGTAAATCTGATTCCACCCCTCAACCACATGCCCTAATGAGCACCAAGAATTGTTCCAATGACTCTGATGAAATTGATGCTGATTTGTCGAGCATGAATGGCATCTTATGTGGAGACATGTGTTGGGAATGAGATGTGAAGAAGCTTCGGCGACAGGGGGGCTCCTCGTCTGGGTGTGTGGGTACGTGGGTGTGCGGGTGTGTGTTGGCGGTGGTCCTGACTGGGTCGCTTAACCGGGGTATTAATAATCCCATGATCTATGAGCTCGTCCATTGTCAGTCAGCCATTAGAGGGACAGCCTCCACTGTGTTCTCCACACCTCGTTTCCTCCCCGCGCTCCTGTCAGAGCACGCCGGCGCGCCGCCGCCACCGCGGATAATTGCGTGTTAATGGGCGAGGAGGGATGGGGTGGAGGGGGAGGGTGAGAGGAGGGACCTGCATGAAGGGAACGCGGGGCCAAGTGAGATGGAGCTTTGCAAAGAGAGGATGGGTCGTCGTGTGATAGAGGGTCAGTCCATGGGTTGAGCACTGCCATGCCTCTCACCCACCTGCTGTGATGGGTTGAGGAGAGGACTGATGGATAAGAAATGGAGATGAAAGATGGTATGACGGGAGGATAGAGAGAGAGAGAGAGAGAGAGAGTCATAAATGGTAAGTGAGAGAGCATAAGACAGAGAACCAGAGAGAGAGAGAGGGAGTCAGAAAGAGTGAGCAAGAGAGAGTAAGAGAGTGGGAGTATGAGAGAGAGAGAGAGAGAGAGAGAGAGAGAGAGAGAGAGAGAGAGAGAGAGAGAGATAGAGAGTGAGCGAGAAAGAGTTAGAGAGAGTGGGAGTCAGAGAGAGAGAGGGGGGGGGGGGGTCACGGTTGCTCTGAGTCTCTGTAAGCCAGGCGAGGTGTCTTCACATTTAGAGGTCCAAATGGGAGAGGAATGACCCATGAGGGTAGGCAGGAACTAAAGTAAACAGACTAGCAGCTCTCCCCTGACCTCCTTCCAACTCCCACCCTCCCTCCTCTACTTTCCTCCCCTCGTTTCTTCTCTTCCTCCACGTCCCATGCATGCAGCCCCTTCCATCTACAAACAAAGTTGGTGCGGTGTTGACTGGACTCCAGAGGCTCTCAACAGGAAGATGGAAGTCTCCGCAGTCGAGAGAGGGAAGGAGAGAGAGAGAGAGAGAGAGAGAGAGAGAGAGAGAGAGAGAGAGAGAGAGAGGAGAGAGAGAGGGGGGTGGATGAGGAGACTGAAGCGTTTCTAATTTAAATAAACCCTTTGGCAGACTGAAACTGGCAGCGAGCTTCCCCTCCGCTTGCCCAGGAAAAGAAAGAGAAGAGGGGGGAAAGGTAAGAGAGGGAGGCAAAAAGGGAAAGAAAGCTAGATAGATGGATATAGAGATGTCTCCACGCTGGTCTGGTTACCCACATGGGGGAGCAAGGGGTGGAGGACAGGGAATGAGGCAATAGGCTGGAGTGGAATAAGATGGGGGGGTAGATACGGGAGAAAGATAGGGGACAGGTAGAAGTAATGGGAAAAAACAGCAAGGAGATATTGGGGTTAGAGAGATAGTCAGGAATAGCGGTGTGAAAGTTAGGCAATAAGGAGTTGGCTGGGGGGGGGTGTTAAAAGAGACAAAAGTGGTGGCGCCCGTTGTGAGGCCTTCATCAGCGCTAGATCTTCTGTTCAGACACACGCGCACATGCACACACACGCACAACACACACACACACACTCTCTCTCTCTCACGCACACACACACAGGGGCGCTCAGTGGTGGGTCCAATCAGTCTCATCTCATCAAAACTTGGCTGAAGTTTTTTGGAGGGATCCCAGCTCCCTTTTCAATGTTCTCCATCACACTGTCTCCCCCTGTCTGTCCCGGTGCCCTGGCACACAGCAGTGGCCTCTCACTAGGGTACGGACCTAATAGGTGTGTCCGAGCAGGGAGCTAGAGCAATCAGCTGGAGTCTAAACTGTGTATTGGAGACCTGCAGGATACCCATTTGTTTCTTTTCGGGTTGTTTTGTTTTGTTTTGTTGGATATCATGTGAGGCAGGGTTCTTTTGGTGACAACAGGCAAACAGGTTTTATATTTTACATTTTTATTTTATTCAAGAAAAATCTCCCCATAGTTTTTGATCGACTTGGAAAAATGTAATACGTATTAAGTAAATAAAATAAAAAAGGAAATATTTATTTTTGAAGGATTGTTTATTAGTTGTAAATATACAATTGAATAGTTTACAAAACAGGCAATTTTATTAGGCTAAAACCAAATGTGTAATATTCTGACAAAGTGTTACATATTTTTTAAAGGCAGAACTGTCCATAAATAGAGCAACCAATCGAAGAATCAGAGCACATGACATGCATATGATGTAGACAGAAATGACAAAATGAGATTACACAGTCCCCGGATTAAAGACGCGTGAGTGTATAACCGCGACACGCGACTGTTTGGTTATAAACCCACAGGTATATAGAAAGAGATTTTCTAACCCCCCCCCCCCCTCTTCAGACAAACCCACAGCAAGAACTGGCTCTGGCTTCGGCGGCGCTGGAGTGGAGCGGCGACGCGGGGAGAACCATAAATCTTCATATAGCGGCTGTTTTGATTAATGCAGCCGAGTCGAGCTAGGGGGCTGGACCTATCCCATTACGGCCTAATGGAAGATGGAGCGGCGCTGTCTCCACCACTAGGCCCCTGTCATTTGTTCCACTTTGCAGTCCATTTGGCCGAGAGACTACAAGCCACTCCATCAAAAATATTTTCAGAGTTAATTTCCGCCCGCTTAATTCGCCTTGATTCGGATTGCGTATCGAATGGCAGGATCGATTTTCGCCTGGCGTCTAAATTAAATAAAAAAGGGGGGTATACTTTAAGTCTGCGTTTTCTTTCTTTTCTCTTTTTCTATTCCATTCTTCCACTCCTTTTACATCCATCCTTTACTGTGGGTCCGGATTCTTTTTTTTTTCTATGCATCTCATTTCCCCTTTCTTTTCGAATTTGATATGTTTGGGGAGAAGGAGGGGTTGGCTCAGATCTTTGGTTGTATTTACAGATGAGGGGAAACCTATTGAAAGACAAGTGTAGGTTGATAGATTTATGGATTTGTCATAAATTATAAAGTGACACAAATAGAGTCCCCCGTGGAAGAGAGGAATAGAGGATTAGCAAAGTATCCAAGCACTGAATTAGGCTAATTTGATTTGAAAGAAAGAAAGAAAGAAAGAAAGAAAGAAAGAAAGAAAGAAAGAAAGAAAGAAAGAAA
>JAVQJS010146808.1:0-22500 GCA_036024795.1 Galaxias rostratus | reverse complement strand
ATGGTTTGCGCCCGTTTCGTGATCAATACGTGAGGCTCTTTGCTAGCAGGCCTGTATCTCCCCAGGCGGGTACGTTAAGAGCACACAGCTTGACTGGCACCACGTTTCACGCCCATTACACCTCAGGCGGAGTCCAGAGGCGGGCGCTCCTCTGCTCGTCACGGCAACATGTCAGGGTGAATAGAGATGGGGCTCCTGCCTTGACAAACATATCACACGCACACGAACACACACACACCTACTTTGACATTCTCTCTCGCAGACAAGCCCCTGTCTATTCCATATGGTGTGCTACACAGTTTGCTAAATGGCGGCAAAGCACGCAGACGGGCTTCAATCAGCATGATCCCCGGCCAGTGCTCCACGACAAAGGGCTAATCCCCCTGGTAAATGCTGGTCTCCACGCGGCCAATCGGCCGTTAGGCGGAGCCATGCTGGAACCAGGCAGGAACCTGGCAGCCGTGCCCCCGTGCACAGTCACACAGCGTGCACTCTCAACACCCGCACACATCCACACGTCCAGCTCTCACCTGTCCACACCAGCAAGCGTGAACAATGGAGTCTCTTTCTTTCCCGTCACCTGCCGACTGTGTGTGTGTGTGTGTGTGTGCGTGTGTGTGTGCTCAAATGTCCGTTGATCAATGGCTGGCTCCAAACGCCGTGGCTCCGGTAAGCGGCCGGCTGAGTGTTTTCATTAGGGGCTGGTCGGGGCTGCTGTTGAGGGAGCTGGCGTGGGGAGCGTCTCAGGGACTGGAGGGATCTGCTGCTGCTGCTGCTGCTGCTCCTGCTGGTTATTGCTCCTGATTGATACAGTATGTTACCCAGCATGCTGCATGGAGCTAAATGACCAAACCCTTTCAGGGAGTCAAACAATCAGAAATCCTTCACATTGAATCAACGTCAGCACACAGCGACAAAGCCTTACGGCCATATCGCACCCACACACACACACAAACACACACGCGCGCGCTAAGCGAAGCATGCTGGTGTCTATTTGAGAGGGAATGTACATGAAATAAGTCTGCCTCACAGTCCAACCAGACTATTTTTCTTGATATCTGCAATTGAACAGGCACACACACACACACACACATACACACACACACACACACACACAAACACACTACATGGAGCCCTATTCATATATTGCCTGCTGCTTGCATTTCGTTTTGATGAGTGATCATTTTTTAGGCTAATCTTGTACACAGAAATGGAGCCTGTAGAGTCTGGGAACTAGACACAAACTAAAAGAATGGATCAGGCATTAGGACTGAGGCAGAGATAGCTGAGGAACAAAGGTACTGCTGATTGGGGAGAAAGAGCTTCTGTTGAATCGGTTGTTGTTTGCTTTTCCTAAGTCCACAGTTGTGTGTCTCAGGGATCTCTAATTCAATTGTTTGGAGAAACTCCATTTCTACGGTCGAATGGGTTCTCCAAACTTTCTCAAAGTTGAACTTGGCGTTTGAATGCAGTAAGGCTAAAATTTCATTTCAAGCCATCGAACTCCATTTTAAACCATTACATTCGATTTCAAACCATTAAATGCCATTTCTAGTCGTTCACTTCACTTGAAATTGTACAATTAAAATGTATATGAAGCTACTCAAGCCATTCCAGCTACTGCGGTTCACATTCAGCTTCTCTTCCCATACACATCTCTTCCCATAGAGCGAGGGAGTAAGTGAATGTCTAGTCTTCTGATTGGTCCATGGAACTGTCAGGGATAGATATACAGAGGACTTTGTACTCCATGTGTGTGTCTTGGTGTACGTGTGTGTTTGAGTGTGTGTGTGTGCGCGTGTGCGTGTGTGTGTGCGTCTGTGCAATGAGAGAGAGAGAGAGAGAGAGAAGGGGCAGTCTGTCACACAACACATCAGAATGCACGCCTCCTGAGCAGCTGATTGGCTATCGACTCCCACCATTAAATTCACAACACCCTTGTGTCACACCAATCCGCCAGTGCATCATTCTGTCTGGTTACTGTTTGACTGTGTGTGTGTGTGTGTGTGTGTGTGTGTGTGTGTGTGTGTGTGTGTGTGTGTGTGTGTGTGTGTGCGCGCGCACACACGTGTATATGTGCGTGCGTGCGTGCGTGCGTTCGCTCACTCACTTGTTTTCAGGGGAGGTGTCTGGGATTGGCTTTTTTCTGTTCTCCTGCCTGTCAACATTCCCATCTCTTTTATTTGACCATCATGTACTTCCTACTCTCCACCTTTTCTCTTCCTCCTGTCCATCCCCCTCTGCCTCCCCCCTCTCTCTCCCCACTCTACCTCTCTACTTCCTCTCTGTCTCCCAAAGAACTGCTCCATAGGCCCGGTGGTCCATTGAGACACACACACACACAAACACACACACACACACACACACACACGCACACACTCAGTCATAGGGAAGGAGTTCTGCAAATCGCCATGGCACACACACGCACACACACACATATGGCAGCCGACACACTCACAGACCACTGTGGCTGGCTCTCTGACGGTGTGTGACAATTAGATGTCTGTCAAGGCAACCAACTAGGCAAGCGTGGAGAGCAGCCCGTGAAATATGTCACTTTGAGGGTGTGCATTCCCTTGAACGTGTGTGTGTCGGTGTGTGTGCGTGCGTGTGTGTGTGTGTGTGTGTGTGTGTGTGTGTGTGTGTGTGTGCGCGTCAGAGCCGGTTGGTTTCTGTAAGATTAAAGTGGATATACGGGTATCCGTACCATAACAGGATCGCTTTGGCCCACAGCCACACCAGACAGGGCGTAGCCGGGAGTGGGGCAGTAGGATCAGGGAAGGCCTCTGCTCCCTGTGTCCTTTGGTCTGTGCCGCGTGTCACACTGTAAGACGCACAAGGTCAATGCGCTAATAAACGAGATCCGATCGGATGGAGAGGGATCCCAGAGAAAAAGGTTTGTGCCTTTTTCCTGGTTGACCTCAAAGTCCTTTTCTGTTTCAAACTAACACACACTTACGTATACACACGCTGAAATAAACACACACACACACACACACACACACACACCCACACACACACACACACACACACACACACACATACATACACACACATGCACGCACACAAACAGAAAAACATATAAATATTTCAGGTTCCTTGAAAGCACACCATTCATATTTCATGGACAAACAAAGACAGGAGGACAGTCCCTGGTCTCTGTGGACCGCTCTGAGTCACAGCGGCAGCAGAACTCCACATAGTCCGGGGCGGTGGAGACACGCCGTTTCAAACCAATATGCTGCTGTACCGCACACCGTGGCATCACTGAAACCCCTGAACCTGAAAGACAATGAGGCCACGCCTCAATGTCCTTTCACTCTGCACATCATATGGCGGTTTGGATGGTGGGATGGAGGCGGTGCCTTGGCGGGGCCAGGTCAGCCAGGCAACTCAGACGGATGGTTCGACGTGCCGGTATAGCTTCGCCTGGAGCCTGCGTTTGGGGAGCGCAGGGTTCCCAGTGTGTGTGATGGAGCAGATAAGTGGCGTCCACCCATTGACCCGCCCGGTGCCTCACTGCTTCAGCTGCAGACACTCTGCATGCTCCCTACTCATCTCCCTTCCACTTAGGATACACTTCACCACGCCGCAGAAGAGTGCTGAATCTCCCCGGTCCTCTTCAGGTAGCACGGCTAGGCAGACGCACACACACACACAGACCTACACGCATCGGCAAACACACACACACACACACACAGACCTACACGCATCGGCAAACACACACGTGCTTTGGCAAACAAACACACACACACACACACACACACACACACACACATACACGTACACACACACACAGACCTACACGCATCGCAAACACACACACACACTCATGCTTTGGCAAACACACACACATACACACACATACACACACGTGCGCGCACGCCATGATGTCCCTCGTCGACCTCTCAGCGTCCTATGATTTAGGAGGCCACCGGAGGACCTGGGTTGTAGCAGCAGCATCAGCAGCAGGTGTTTTTCTTTGGCTTCTATTCTCTGGGATCCATCCATCATTTGGAACGGAACACAGAGGTGGTGCACAACTCTCTGCTGCTCCAACTTTCAGGCACACCGGGTCAGATGGGTCCATTTCCAAATCAAGGTGAGGGGTTGTGTGTGTTCGTGTGCATGCGTGTGTGTGTGTGTGTGTACGTGTGTGTGTACATATAAAATAAATATACACATTATTATAGATAGATATATATGTCTGTATTTTCAATATTTTATCTATTTGGCTGTACCTTTCATGCCCACTGTAAGTGTAGGAGTATTTTAAAGTTGGGTTTCGGGTACGTGCTTCTGAAATTTTGTTATTTCATGTTGGAGTCTGCTGAAATGTGTTTTCGAACTCAACAAGGTCTTATCTGAAGATCTGCAGTGGGGGGAAACAGATATTGCTTCCTTTTTTAATCTACCCCTCACAGCCGACAGTAGGAAAGGTTGTCCCATGTCTCACAATAACTGCAGAAAGCAACTTCTTAAATATCTATGATCACAACTCGGTTTCTGATGAAACCTTCCTGTACTACACGGGCCGTGTTGAATGCGGCGTCGGTATGGGAACTGCTGTCGGCAAATGATTCACCGTCTACCGAAGCGCTACGTCACTATCAGAGAGCTGCCTTCAGTGTGTAGCAAGCAACGGGAGCCATGCGGGTACCACCATGAGCTTGTTGAACACGTGGACAGCAGAGTAAGAGGAGGTGGTCCTTTCGTTTTTCAGCCTCCCTTCATGTGAGGCATGGAGGCAGCGGATCAGAACCGTGCCTGTTGGGGGTGGTGTGGCTCGGCTGCCGTGAAGGCCCTGTGTGGCCTGCTGCTCAAAGCTCTGGTTCTGCTCGGCCGACCGCGTTGGAGGGGCCTCACCGGCCGTCGTTAACGTTCTGTGTGTTTGTGCTGGGGCATGGAGAGCATTGCTTAGCGTGTGAGTCACTCGGACACACTGTTTAGTCGGCTAGGTTTCTCTGTGAGCACCCCTCTGTCTATCTCTCTCTCTCTCTGTGTCTGTTAGTCTGTCTCTCTTTCTCTCTCTCTGTTCCCTGTCTCTTTCTGTGTCTTTCTCTTTCTCCCTCTATCTCTCTCTCTGTCTCTTCTTGTCTTTCTCTGTTTCTCTCTGTCTGTCTCTCTCTCTCTGTCTCTTCCTGTCTTTCTCTGTTTCTCTCTCTCTCTCACACACGTTTTCTCCCTCTCTACTCAGGCTTTTCTCACTCGCACGCTGTCTATTCCTCTCTCATCCCCTCCTTCTATCTTCGCAGCCTAGGTTGTTTCTGCCCGTGCCATCACCTCTCTCTCGCGCGCCGTGTCTCACCACCTCCTCCCCACTCTCTGTGCCGACTGGAAGTGTTATTGAAGTGTAAGTTTAATGGTTGTGTAGGGATCGGGCCCTCGTGGCAGCACCCCATTAGACACACACTCCTAATTACAGCTCCCCGCCCGCCTCTCTAAACCCACTGCCCTCTGCTATCGGCCATCTCGCCTACTTTCTCCTCTTCATTCCGCCTCCATCCTCTTCTTCCTCTCTCTCTTTCCTCCATTCCCCCACTCGCCCGTTCACCCCTCTCCTTGTCTGCGCCGTGATAATCCGATCTCTCTTTTCATTTTTCATCGGGTTGAATTCAATTTCACTTTTATTCTTTGTTACTTCCAGCCTTTTTTTTGGTTGCATATTTTACTCTTGCCACTTTTTCTCTCCCTTCCCCTCCATCATATCTTGGCGGCGTGTCCTCCACAGTGAGTTATCTTCATCGCGAGTAGCTCTCGTTGGTCTCATTAGCCGTCCCGTCTGATAGGGCGATATTAATGAGGCGGGGAGCCGTGCAGTACCGCCTTTGGCCAGCAGAGGCTCCTGGTCCTTCAGGACGGCGTGGTGAGCTCTCAGCGTCATTGCTCCGACTGCTGGTCTGTGGAAGAGACAGATGAGTCCAGAAGAGACCAGACAGGGTCACATACATTTACTTCGTAAAAGTACGCCAATCAATTATGACAAATAAAAACGCCACAGCAATAAGGGCGGGGGAGTTTGTTTTCTACCATTCTGTTCTAATTCAATCATTTGAATATACATTTTACGTCAGGCACGGGTGGAGAGGGAAACAATGGAGGTGGGGATATTTGAGAGCCAGGTTAAAACAGGAGACGTAACCAGCCCCGTGAGGGGACTAGTTGCTTACCACACAGGTAAGCAACTATCATAAGAATAGAAGAAAAAAATGAATTATGTTCGGGGGGGGGGGGTCACTCATGTTACGGTGCTGGTTGTATTTGATTATGCGTAGCAGAAACGTATTAACCACCTGTGGTATTTTTTAATTTGTGTGGTGTTTTGCGAGGGCTATATGCACGGTGGAGCCAGAGGATGGATTAGTTAGGCACATTTTCATGTGTCCTGTTCTACACAAATGATCTAGTTATCAGGGTGGCCAGGTTTGTTAGTGGTGTGAGCAGTGATGATGCATGGTGGTTGATGTAGGTACTTTTTTGCATTTGAATGACAAAATTAAATAACATTTAAAAGTCACTCTTTCTCTTTTTATCTCCCCTCATGTCTTTAATTGCACGTTCAACGTGGTCTTTGCTTGGCTTTCTTCATTTGATAGTACATTTCAACCATATAGGTCTCTCTGTTCATCTTTGTACCTTTCTGTCTCACCTCCACATCTCTTCTCTGCCACTCTCACTCTGTGTCTGTTCCCCCTTTTTCCACCCTCTGGCTTCTTATCATCTCTCCTCTTCCTCCCCTCAGATCAACTACAACCTCTCGCCCTCTCTAGGCTGTGACTGTCAACAACGGTTTTAGAGTCCTACCCCATTACACCTGAGCAAAGAGATTGCACTGCTCAGCTCAGTACAAGGAGACAGATATGTAGTTGGAAAGAGACAGGCAGAGAGGCAGAGAGAGAGAGAGAGAGAGAGAGAGGGGGGGGGGATTGAAAGACTGCAAGTAAGGGTGAGTGAGTGAGTGAGTGAGTGAGTGAGAGAGAGAGAGTGAGAGAGAAAATGAGAGAAGGATAGGGGGAAGAGGAGCAGGAGAGGACTTAACAGCCCGACTGCGCAGCACAGAATGATCCGTGTGTGCGTCTGTTCTCTAGCAGCGGTCGCGCGTGAGGACTGAACACAGAAACTCATTGGCTCCTGTCCCTCATAATTATTCCTTTCCTCTGTAACCCGCCCTTCGTGAGCTGTGGTGCGCTACGCCGCGCGCGAGAAGGCAGGGGGTTCTCCGACACTGTTTGGAGAGTGCCTGCTTTGCATGCGTCGCTCAGCAACCTCCCCCCGCGCCGCACGCTTATAGCGGAGGGAACTGCTCTGTACAGAGGCTGAGAGACAGCGACTCATTGAGGAGGGCAGAACGGCAGCGCCCGGAGTGTCACTCTAAGAGAAGGAGCGGGTGTGCTTTATATGCTACTCTGACAGCGGGGCTCAAGAGAAGACAGAGCAATGAACCAATCAAATTCACTTCTCCGAATGAACACATCTCAGATCGTCCGCAACCGACTGCGGCTTCAACGGTAAATATATATCTGCTGACCAACTGCCGTGGAAAACTTGAGTTGGAGACTTTGATAGGCTCCGTGTCGCACCGTAACGGGACTGTCAACGGCTAGTCCACCCATTTCAAGGCACATATGTATCCTGGGGTCCTTCCTAGCCTATAGAGTAAAATACTTTCAGCGGAGTGTTTAATTTCCTCTTCTTGGTTGCGCTCCATCCATCCAAAGTCACCGGTGGAGTTAGCATGGCACGGATGGCAGACTGCAACGACGGCGAGGGGATAGGGGTTTCACTAGTAGGATAAGAATGGAAAGACGGTAAAAAGACATTCACAACATCGTTGCATCTCTGTTCTTCACGCTTTCCTGTTTGTAACTGTGTTTCTTTATTGACCTGATGGGGTTGAGTGACAGTCCGAGTTCTGGCATGAGAAACGGCCGTGGTCTGTCCGACCAGTGGGCAGACAGTGTGGTGGTCCGCCCACGCACCACCGAACGGCACATCACAGTCCACAAACGTCTGGTCATAGGTTTCGCTCTCTCTATTCTGACCCTGATCATCGTCACGGCCGTAGCCGTGCTGCTAAGCGTGCGTTTCGATGACTGCAGCAACGGGCCCGAGGGAAGCTCGCGTTCCGGTTCTGGCAACGGCTCAAGCGCCAAGTTTAATGGTAGTAGGGAGGGTGGGGGGTCCCGCGAAGAGGAGACTCAGCCCTGGCGGCATTCCCGGCTCCCGGTCTCACTCCGTCCCCGCCACTACGACCTGCGGCTTGCTGTCTACATGGACAACTTCACCTTCTCCGGCGAGGTCAGCATCGAGTTTGAGTGCATCAACTCCACCAAGTTCATCGTGCTGCATGCCGACCGCTTGGAAGTGGAGCGTGTGGCAGTGTTTTCTGACAACAATAAGAAACCGGCCGGTGGTGTGATGCGTATTCACCGGCAGTTCAACTACCCCGCCAACCAGGTGTACGTGATAGCGCTGCACCGCGAAATGAAGCCGATGAGAACCTACAAAGTCAACATAACCTTTGAGGCTCAGATTGAGAATGAGCTGCTCGGCTTCTTCCGTAGCTCCTACACGCTGCAAGGAGAAAGGAGGTAGGCTGATAGTCACACACAGCCCTCTCTACTCCCCATCAAATCCCCATCTGGTTACCAATTCGTATTTCGACTTACTATAAGGAAAAAGATGGAACAGTTAGGACCTTGTCTTGTGTCAAAAGGCTACCCATAAAAATGTGCACGATTTATAATGAAACTAGTGAAACAATGGACATTTAATAATTCGCCATTTAAATATGCTTGCAAGATGACTACTATTTATACATCAAATAGAAAAAGTTCACTCCTCCTTTCATTACATGTTTATTAAATAATCTGTAGAGTGCAAGATTACTCCTGGCAAGCAAAAGTAGAAGCCCTTTAGTTTCCAAAAGTAGTTTTTGAATACCACATTTAATTGACATTTAAAAGTCCAAAGTTATAACGTGATATCATAATGTTTGTCGCCAGTGTTTAGTGTCCAGTTTTGTAACATATTAAAAACAAATATTGACCGAATGGAGCTAACATTAAAATCGTCCATTGTCTGTCCCGTGAGATTATAAATGTGTTGGTCCTGACAAGAAATTATGATATCTTATCTCTTTCTTTGTATTGACACCATGTACAAATAAATGTGTCAGTTTTCCATGAGGGTTGGAATATATCTACAAAATGTAAAAGTTACTCATTTTAAAGCACAACACACACAATGACGCACAACATAACTGCAATTTAAGCCCACATATCTGTAATTATTTCATCTGTTTAGTTATTCTCTCTTCCATTTATTCCATTCCATTCCATATTTTACCCCATTTCAGTTCCATTCACTGCCCCTTTAACATCGACATCATTAACTTATATCATCTTTTTATGTCTGAGAAACCTTTTAACCCATTTATAAAGAGCTTTCCTACATTCATGTAGAACTAATTACAAACAGTAGTTTGTGCACATTAATATTTAATTTTAAACCTTATCTATTTGAACACACGGTTGTTGTAATGGGTAATTGCAAAGACACTGTGTGAAGTTACAGTAGTGATCTTCTCCAACTGAAAACAGACCATTAAAAATGGGTTAAATTATTTATAACTTTACATTTGACCACTACCAGTATTTAGAGATTACAAGTACACATTGCTCAAATGTGTCCAATACTTAAGGTCTCCCAGAGCAACGTAAACCATGCCTTCATTTGTGCGGTGAAGGCGGACGAGGACAGGCAGGGTGATGGAAATGGCAGTGAGGGGAGACAGAGGTAAAGGGTTTAGCATATATTACATAGCCTACTGCACGGCACACATTAGCTACAGTTCTGCTCTACCTCTCCGAGCATACAAGCACGCACGCACACACGCGCACACACACACACACCCGGAGACCTCCAACCCCACAGTCAGTAAAGGTTTTGTGCATAAGGGCTGCACTGAAGGAAAGGATAAGGAAAGTGGATGGCGGTGGCTTAGTGGGTAGAACTCTGACCGAAAGTTCATGAGTTTGAGCCCACCTGGGAACTCCAGCACTAGTGTTACCTTGAGCATTGCATGTACCCTTAAATTACTCCTGGGGGACTGACCCTGACATGTAATTGTAAATCGCGTTGGATTATGGGCGTCTCGTAAATGAACGGGAAATCAAAAATGCAGTCTCTGATTGGCACTGCTAATTGTACTCGTGTTCTCTGGCTGTGTCCTGTGCGCTTGATTAAATGGAATTTCTGTAAGTCACTTTGGATAAGAGCGTCAGCACATCATTAAATGCGATTGTAATAGCTCTACAAATTAATGAAAGAGTTCATTAAAAAATAAATGTATACGTTTGATTTTTTCACTCTCTTTGGTTCTCACTTCATGTAGTGTTTCAATCGCTCAGTGGGTAGAGAAATTAGAACAATTTCAATAGCCTGTCTTTGGACATATGAATGTTGTTTCCTCGTCAAGGTTTTTTACTGATATAAAACACATGAATTTAAAGGTGAAAGTGATTGTGAAAACATACATTGTATTTTCTTACGAAAGGTAATGCATGTGGAGGTGGCCACAATCCCTAATCCACGGTAGTAGGAATATGATCATATTTCTGATCCATGCTATCAGGAAAGTCATCATATTCCGTGTCAACGCTGGCAAGGAAGTGATTATGTTCCTACACAACTCTGGTATGAAAGGTAATCCTAATCCTTGTCAATGTTGGTAAGAAAGATGATCTTATTCCTTGTTAACTTTGGTATGAAAGGTGATCAAATCCCTTGTCAATGCTGGTAAGAAAGGTGATCATATTCTTTGTCAACGCATGGAAGAAAAGTGATCATATTCATTGTCAACGCTGGTATAAAAGCTGATCCAATTCCATGTCAGCGCTGGTATGAACGATGATAATTTTCCATGTCAACGCTGGTATGAACGGTGATGATATTCCTTCACAATGCTGGTATGAAATGTGATCATATTCTTTCACAACGCTGTTATGAATGGTTATAATATTCCTTCACAATGCTGGTATGAAAGCTGATCATATTCCTTCACAACACTGGTATAAAAGGTGATCATATTCCTTCACAACGCTTGTATGAAAGGTGATCATATTCCTTCACAACGCTGGTATGAACGGTGTTCATATTCCATGTTAACGCTAGTCCTTTCCGTTGGTGTCTTATGACCCCTCCCTGGCCAGTAAACAGGTGTGCTGTGTCCGTGTGTGTTCGGGGAGATGTCCTGGGGGCTTAAAGAGCCATAAACAGGCCAGCCTGGCAGCCCCCCCCCCCCCCCGGAGGACAGAATAGAACAGATTGTTCTGTGGCCATCAGGCTGAACCTTTCCCCAGGCAGCAGGTATTACGGCAGACACAGGGGAGCCTGAAATGGGTTCACATCACAGCACTGGACGATTACTAAACAGAACAAAATGGGCTATTTGGACCATTACGGACCCGCAAATATGACAATGGGATTCAACAAATAGGAAGTGATTGTGGAGGAAAATAGAGGTGTGCGGAAATTTTTCGGAAATCTGTTATCGAGGATTGGTCCGAATTGTTTCCCCCCTCTCGGAGATTTTCCCATTACCAGACAAAAAACCTCTTACGTGTTATTATCAAGAGGAAAGTTTCTGAACTCTACATTTTATACCTTTTATAGGTCATTAAATCATCATACGTTATGATAATAATTCTTTTTATTTTTAGTTATCTGTGTGTGTTTAGGTGTAAGTGTGTTTATGTATGTGAATGTGTGTGCGTGTAAGCGAGAGAGAGAGTCAAGAAGATAGCGAGGGCAGACGAGAGAGAAAGAGCAGGGGCTCGTCCTAGACAAGGTGTGTTGGTGTGTCAATGCATTTGTCTAAGCTCCTGTGCTGTAGGGCACCACCATATGACTTCACCTCAAGAATCGTGTGTCCGGGTGTGTATGTTTCATTGAGTGTCTGTTTACGTGTATGTGTCTCATACACAGTGGGACATGTAAACATGAGCCTCCACAGGGTTTCAGGGAGAGCAGTCTGCTATGAGCTGGAGCGTGAGGCACCCTCTTCTGAAACGACAGTACCTGCGGTGGAGAGTTTGTCACCTTCACTTCAATGGGTCGAGCCCCACGTTCGCAAGAGGACACTCCCTAACCAGATATCATCTGCAGGACAGCATGACTAGACGTACCAAAACATGTCCAAAATGGAAGAATACTGTCTCGTCGCAAAAGTATGTGGCCCTTTATCTAGTGTGGAACAAAAGGTGAGACGTGTCCCACAAGAGACATAGGAGCACAAGGAGCTGGCTGGGGCTGGAGCTGGGGACGGCTGTTCTTTAGTGGTGAACCACCCAGGAGGACAAAGGCTAGGGACCAGGGAGGCGCGAGGGAGTGATCAAGGGGAATGACTGGGGCTCAGGCTCAGGAAGGGATGTCTAAATGGCCCGTAGAAATGAGTCATGTCGAACCAACTAGTGCTTAAACTGGACTTGGCCACATTACATTGTAGCAATAACAATAATATCCATCCATCCAGCCATTATCAGAACTGCTTATCCTATGGAGGGTCACGGGGGGGCTGGAGCCCATCCCAGCCAACTTCGTGCGAGAGGCGGGGTACACCCTGGACAGTTATCCAGTCCATCGCAGGGCTAATAATAATATTAATAATAATAATAATTATAATAATACTGCAATGGACTGGCGATCTGTCCAGAGTGTTCCCCGCCTCTCGCCCGAAGTCGGCTGGGATAGGCTCCAGCCCCCCCGTGACCCTGCATAGGATAAGCGGTTCTGATAATGGATGGATGAATGGATGGATAATAATAAAAATAATAATAATGATAATAATAATATCTGTGTGAATGTGAGTGTGAGTCGTTGTCTGTCTCTATTTGTTGGCCCTGTGATAGACTGGCAGCCTGTCCAGGGTGTACCCCGCCTCACGCCCTATGTCAGCTGGGATAGGCTCCAGCCCCCCCACGACCCTGCATAGGATAAGCGGTTTTGCTAGTGGATGGATGGATGGATGGATGGATGGATGGATGGGTGGATCATAATAATCACAATGGGACCCCTTCTCAATACTGTGAAGCAGCCGCCAATCATAATATTTCTACTGGATAATATATGGACATTCTACTCTTTTTCAATTCTTCCAGCAGTCTGACCGCTACGTTAGGAGGTCTGCAGAAAATTTAAATCCTGAGTTGTCGTGGTGAGTTGTCAGGCTCTGATTTATGCTTTATGGTCCCAAGAAGGGCTGAACTGGTGTGCCTGTGTGTGTGTGTGTGTGTGTGTGTTTATGTGTTTTTACTGGGCAGAGGGCTGCTGGGTGAGAGGGTTGCTTTGGGTTTTTATGAAGTGTGTTTTTCTTGTGCGGTGTGTGTGTGTGTGTGTGTGTGTGTGTGTGTGTGCCTGCCATACGTAGGTGTCAGTGCACGCTCCCTGCCACAGCAGATGGCCCCGGAGTCATTTGTAAACAGTAAATCAATGCTAACAACCCTGATGCTATTGGCAGCGGAGGCGATCAAAGAGCCTGCCCCGATTGGCTGTGGGAAGCAGGAAGTAGCCAAGTGGCATCGGCTGCGCTTTTCAGCCAACCAGCTGCCCCTACCGCCGATGATTGATCACGCAGCACGGCCCATTCCAATTGGCCGCGGAGGCTGTGGCTATGACGACGGCTTATTCATTCGCTTCACTACGGTAACAGCTCGGCGCGGCTTTGGTCGTTTATGAACGGCACACGGCGCAGGGGTGCGTACTCCGGTTACATAGTCCCTCTGCCTGGGTCGAGTTAACGCCAACCAAGCGTAGCCGTGGAAACTCCTCTACGAAGCTCCGCCTCTGGGATTCACAAGGCCATTTCTTGGGGCGGGCAGGGATAGGGCTGGGGGAGGGAGGCACCCCTGTGGCTTAGGGAAAGGTTTGTTTGGCCTAGGTGGGTCCACAGCGCTAGCCCACGGAGGGAACGTGGCCGCGAGCAGCAGCCCTGCCAAACCCAGACCCGTGGCGGATCATGGCGGCGGGCTCCCACTGCGGCTGCCAAAGGAGTGCGGAGCAAGCAGGAATTATCTGGGTCGGCACCACCAGGCCTCGAGGTCAGCACGGGAGGGAGGGGGAAGAAGAGGGAGCCCCAGATGAAGTTCGCAGCGAGTTAACGACCCAGTTCCGCAGTCCTACGGATGCTGGGAAGGGAAAGTCGGTAGCGGGGAGGTGAGAACGTTGACCTGCCGGAGCCGCACGTTCGTCAGTAAGCCCTTTTCTCCTCCCGGGAGGGGGGACAGGGTGGTGGTGGGGGGGCGAGGGCTGGGAGGCTGGGTGTGAGAGCTCCGCGGTGCTCCGTCTCCCTCCCCCAGCCAGCGGAGAGAGCGAGAGAGAGAGAGAGAGAGAAAGAGAGAGAGGGGGAGAGCGTGAGAGAGAGAGAGAGAGAGACGGAGAGAGAGAGAGGGAGAGCGTGAGAGAGAGAGAGAGAGAGAGAGAGAGAGAGAGAGAGAGAGAAAGAGAGAGAGAGAGGGAGAGCGTGAGAGAGAGAGAGAGAGCGTGCGGGGCTGGTTTTTGGCGGCGGTCCAGGTCTCCTGGAGCTCAGGGCTCCGCCGTGATCCCACCAATCTAAAGCTGCTCCCTGCTGCTGGCGCCCTCTCCTCGCCTCGCCCCCCACGCCTCCTCCCTTCTCCAGGCCTCCTGGCTTCATCCGTTTCCACTTCCTTCACCTCCTCCCCACGTCTTCTCCTCCTCGTTTTTTTTTCTGGTGGGGGGGGGTCATTGGTTTGCCATCACCTCCTGTGCCCCCGCCTTCTCTCATCCCTCTCTTTTCGATTGCCTGTCTGACTTCCTCACCTTTCCAATAACGGCAGACGGCCTGCAGTGGCTTTCTTCTGCAGCCAACAACCTGCAGCTCTCTCTCCCTCTTCAGGTTTTCTCTCTCTCTCGCTCTCGCTCTCTCTCTCTCTCTCTCTCTCTCTCTCTCTCTCTCTCTCTCTGTCTCTCTCTCTCTCTTCAGGTTCTATCTCAATCTCTCTGTCTCTCTCTCTCTTTCTCTCTCACTCATCTTTCTCTTCAAGTTCTCTCTCTGTCTCTGTCTCTCACGCCTCTCTCTCCAGGTTCTCTCTCTCTCTCCAGGTTCTCTCTCTCTCTTGTTCTCTCTCACTCTTCTTCTCTCTCTCTCTCTCTTTATGTCTGTATCTATCTCTCTCTTTCCCTCTCTTCCTGACCTTACCCCTCTTTCTCTTTCTGCTCCCTTCTCTAATTTCTTTTTAGTTTTTGTACATGTCCTTATCCTCCTTTTGGAATTATCTGCTGAATCATGGTCAGTATCATCTCTGGCTTTCTAGGTGTTTCTTTGGAGTTTCCTATCTCCCCTCAGCACCTCATCGAGTAGAGCAGGTGAGATGTGGAGGATTAGGACTCCATCGGCTCCATCCTATAACTAACACTGAGGGCTGGTCAGCCTTTAACACTGAGCTGTGTCCACTCTCTCTCTCTCTCTCTCTCTCTCTCTCTCTCTCTCTCTCTCTCTCTCTCTCTCTCTCTCTCTCTCTCTGTCTCTCTCTCTTTCTCTCTCTCACACACGCATACTCACAAACGTCTGCCTTTTCATTTGCCCACCCCTCCCCCACCTCTGCTGTCTGAGAGAAGGTCTTTTGATAGTCCCTAATCTACATCATTGATAAGTAGCAGTGCAATCAATGGCACCACTGTGTGTGTGTACGCATGCGTGTAGGGGTATCTGTGTGTTTGAGAGCTTAAGAGAGCGAGAGAGGGAGATAGAGAGAGAGAGTGAGAGAGAGAGAGACATAGAGACAGGGATGGAGAAACAGAGAGAGAGGAAAAAAATTGAGAGAGAGAGAGAGAAAGAGAGAGAGACGGTGAGGGAAAAAGGCTCTGAATCCTCGCTCTGTCTAACTCACATTGCAACAGACTGCAACTTAGCTTCCCTCGGTGGTGCGCGCGGTCTGTCCAATCAGCACTGTCGTCCTGGGGTCCATAGAGTGTAATCTCCTGACTGGGCTGTTCTCTCCTCTTCCTCCCCTGGCGTGCTGCTGTGGCTGTGTAGAATGGTAATTAGGAGGAGATCCCTCTAAAACTGGGTCTGTGTGTGTGTGTGTGTGTGTGTGTGTGTGTGTGTGTGTGTGTGTGTGTGTGTGTGTGTGTGTGTGTGTGTGCGCGTACGTGTGGGAGAGTCTGTGTGTCTGTGTGGGTTACTGTGTGCGTGTCTGTGTTTGTTTGTGGCTGTGTGTGTGTGTGTGGGGCTGTGCGTGTCTGAGTTGGTGTGTGAATGTGAGCGTGTGTGTGTGTGCGTGTGTGCGCGCCTGTGTGTGTGTGGTGAACAGTATGCCTCTGTGAGAGGAACAGCTGAAACTCACACGAGTAAGTAGACAGTGATTAAGAGGCATTCCTATTTGCTTCGAGTGCCAAGCGAAGGCGGTGCACGTGTCAATCAACAATGTATTTATTCTCCGCCGCCTGTCATCCTGTCGCAGCCTCCTCCTCCTCCTGTGGTTTGGGGAGACATCCTTCTTATAGGCGGATTGTTTATACACACACACGCACACACACACACACACACGCACACACACGCACACACACACACACACACACACTCACACACTCACACACACGGCACAGTGGGTCACAGGCCTGCCAAATGTCGCCAGAGACAGAGCACAAACAGAGAGACGGGGTGTCTCCATCCCACTCGCTGTTGCCTTTTGTTTGCCAACATGCATTAGCATGGAGATGGGATTTGGAGGGGGATCTACCGTGGGGTCCTGGCCGCCCCGCCCTCACACACCGTCACCGGGGCTGGAGGCAGGGACTCACGCAGGGACAGACAGACAAACAGACGCAGGGCCCCAGGTCAGGCCGTCGCAGGCAGCCTGGAAGAAGAGGGGCAGCTGTCAGTGTACTTCAGATTCCATATTACACGGGACACATGCAATGAGAGGGGGGAGCGTGTGTGTGGGGAAGCGTGTGTGTGTGTGTGTGTTAGTGTGTGTGTGTGAGCAGCTCCTACATCAGTATGCTAGCCCACCTGTGTTATCCAGACTCAGCCAAGCAGCAGCATTGGAAATGACTTTTTATTTCTTACAATAACTCTGGGCTTTCCATCGGCTGATTTCCTCCGCTTATCTAATGGGAAACTATTTTCTCTTCTCTCTCTCTCTCTGTTTGTCTCTCTCTGTCTGTCTCTCTCTATCTCTCTCTCTTTCTCTCTCTCTCTCCCTCTCTCTCTCTCTCTCTCTTTCTCTCTCTCTCTCCCCCACCTCCTTACTAGACACCGTCGCTGTCACTCGTTCTGTTCCTCTCGATGCGTCATTCACTTTAGCTCCGGAAGTGCCTTTCCCAGGCCCTTCCCTTGACGTGGCTCTCTGTTTCTTCCCTCCGGCATCCTGCTCTTCCCCCACCATTGCGTTTCATACAGACGGATATATTAATATCACAGTAAACCACACCGATACGACGGCCTCTGCTGGGGCTCTTATTGGCACCGTTCCTCTGCCTCCCGTCCCCTCCCTGCGGAGTCCACGCGGGAATACGGCAACTCATTCGAGCAAGGTCGCCATATTAGTATGCATTGACGAGCCTCCCTCTTTCCTCAGATTCTTGGCTGTGACCCAGTTCTCTCCGACCCATGCCCGGAAGGCGTTCCCCTGCTTCGACGAGCCCGTCTACAAGGCCACGTTCCGCCTGTCCCTCCGCCACGACCCCGCCTACATCTCCCTGGCCAACATGCCCGTGGAGAGCTCATTGGTGGAGGAGGACGGCTTCCTGACCAATCAGTTCGGCCGGACCCCTCGGATGTCCACCTACTACCTGGCGTGGGCGGTGTGCAACTTCACGTACCGGGAGGCCGAGACGGACAGCGGGATCACGGTGAGGCCCCCCCCCCCACACACACACACACACACACACCACACGCCAGACACATCGATTCACTCCAAAAACGCTACATGTAGAAGCACACACACACGCTTTACCTGCCGGGAGACAAAGGGAGGTAGAGAGCGTGTTCATCGTAAGGGCACACACACGGTCAAACACACACACACACACACTCACACATACACACACCCACACACAAACCTGTACAAGCATAGACAGGCACGCACACACTTTACCTAGCTGGAGACAAGGGCCCACAGCAGGGTCATGCTGACTGGCACACACACACACACACACACACACACACATCGATTGGGGGTAGGGGTGTGATTTGATTTAGATTCTTGGTTGGTTAGCTTCTCCTGCCCTGTGGGATATGGAAGCTAATACCAGGAGCGGCCCCGGAGAGATGGGGGTGGTTGCTGGGTCACTCCTTGTGGATTTAGTGGCCGCGAGGTTAAAGCAACCGGAAGCAGTGGAGATTTCATCTTTAGTGGCCTGCCACAGACAGATAGACAGACTGACAGACTCATGTTGATAGAGAGGTGACCTCTACAGAGAAGCCCGAGGCAGTGTGTCTTCAACTGCTAGCCTCGTTTGAAAACCTTGGTGTGGATAGGTAGGGGAAACCGTGGGAAATCACAGGCTTCAATATCTCTCTCTCTCTCTCTCCCTCTCTCTCTCTCCCTCTCTCTCCCTCTCTCTCTCTATCCCTCTCTCTCTCTCTCTCTCTCTCTCTCTCGCTCTCTCTTTCTCTCTCTCTCTCTCTCTCTCTCTCTATATATATATATATATATATATATACATGTAATTGTGTATATATATTGTATTCTCAAACACCGGTGTTGTTGTGCACTAGTAGATGGACAAGTTTGTTTGTATGTGTGTTTAGGAATTTGGAAAATAGGTTTCACAAAATGCTCAGCAATGAACGTTTATACGTTTTTATAAGTCAAATCCTATTTCACGTCCTAGTTGTGTCCAAGCCACCCTCCAGATGAGCTCAGGAAAAACAGAACATCTCTGCCGGGACTCTCAAGGAGACCTTCGGCGTCAGAGGGAAGCTAAAGAAAAAGGTTTTCAGGCGTCCTGGTTGGTTAGTGGACTGAGCTGGTGAGCCAGTGCGGGGGTTCGATGTTGAGGCAGATGGAAGGGCCGCGATGCTGGGTTTGCCCCTGTCAACCTGCTCTTGGAACAGAGATTCATTCCGTTCCCGTAACGGACTTCGTGTTCTAGTAGACCTCGGCGTTTGGACAGCTCTCTCGCTCCCTCTCTTCTTACTCTCCCTCTGTTTGTAATCTCTCTCTCACATACCGTCTCTCCCTCTCTCTCCCTGTCATTGTCTTTCTTTCTTATTATTGTTCTCTCCCTCTTTTTACTCTCACTCTCTCCCTCTCTCTCTCTCTCTCCTCTCTCCCTCTCTCTCTCTCCCTCCCTCTCTCTCTCCGTCTCTCTCTCTCTCCCTCTCTCTCTCTCCGTCTCTTCCTCCCCTTCACCTTTCCCTGTCCGGCCTTGTTTCTCCTCCCCCCTCTGTCCCCTCATCAGGCTCCTATCAGCTTAATTACTACTCGTTCGTCTCCCCTGTCACAACTCAAGGACACAATCATTTCTCTCCACTCCCGTAGACGGACACACTCCGGCTCCAGTGGATGGGGGCACACGCTAAACAATGCCACCCTTATCCTCTCATTACCCCATACATAATTCAGCAGAATGCTCCTTTAAAGACCCGCCACATTTCACCCATTTATATCCATAACGGTTTCTTCCTCGTGACCCCCAGTGTGCGTGTGTGTCTGTGTGTGTGTGTGTGTGTGCGCGCGCGCGCGTGTGTGTGTGCGCGCCCTCTCGATGCTCGCTTACCCATCCATCAAATTACCGTGGCAACGATGTAACCTCGCCCCATCCATCATCGTAGCGCTGCGAGACAACGGAAGACTAGCAACGAGGAGGGCAGTGTGTACGTGTGTGTGTGTGTGTGGGGGGGGGATATGTATGTGTGTGTCTGTGTGTGTGTGGGGGGGGGGCATAAGTGTGTGTGTCTGTGTGTGCGTGCACCATCACCACTCTCTGCTCAGGACATTAGGCTGCGGATGCCGGTCCGCCACGGAAGCAGAGTGAGTCCAGCGGCCGTGCTTGTGTGATGTACCTGTAACCATCGGCAACACGTTGCCCTCTTCCCAGCCTTTTCAGAGAAACAGATGCGTGCCAGCAATGTGGCAACCCATGGTAACAAGCTGCCTCTCTTTTCTCCTAGAGCGGCAGCTCGCTGTGAGAACGGTGTGGTCCTCCCTGTCCTTTGAGTCACAGGGGGGGCGGTGGTTCGGATCGGGTGTCGGCAGCTCTGGGCACCAGAACACCTTGCACTCCTCCTGATCTAGTCAGCTTTGGTACCTCTTCTGTCAGTGGGGCAGGAAGTGGCACGGGCAAACTCCCGTCACCACAGAAGAAGAGGAACTCGGAACACGGCTGACGACCGCCACAGAGTCCCGTTTGTTCCATTCTCCCCCCTTTTAACCATGGAAGAGGAAGATGGCGACACGTACCTTTAATGACCGCTTATAGAGATGGATCGACACGCCGTGTGAAATCCTATTGCCCTCATTTGGTCCTGTCAGGATACCTAACACTCTCCGCCAGACGGATGGGATCCCCCTTCCCTCCGTTCGTCTCCGTCCGGGTCTCGCCTCGTCTACTCGCTGGCGCGGCGGAGCAGCTGTGCGGATCAGTCCGTGGCGCCGGGCTCCATCGTCCCCCTCCTCACGCTCGTTTATCTCAGGCTCTGAAGCCCGGGTTGGGGACGCCATCAGAGAAAGGGGCATGCCCCCCTCCCCCTCCGAGCTACAGGCGCGGCGCTCACCCCTCTCCCTCTCTGTTTGTCTCTCCATCTGTCCCTCTCCCCGTGCTCTGTCTGTCTGTCTGTCTCTGAGTGACTGCATATCTGTCTGTTTTGTTTGTCTGTCTCTGACTGACTGTCTGATGGTTTATATGTCTGTCCGTCTGTCTGTGTCTGACTGACTGCCTGTCTCTGACAGTCTGTCTGTCTGTCTGTCTATCTGTCTGTCTGCTGCCATGCGTCTCTGTCTCTCTTTCTGTCTCTATTTACTCTGTCTCCGTCTCTCTCACCCTCACCCCCTCTCATTCTATCAGTGTGTCTCTGTCTCTCTTTCTCCGTCTCTGTGTCTCCGTCTCGCTCACCCCCCACCCCTTCCCTGTCTGTCAGTGTGTCTCTGTCCGTCTGTCCCCGGATATCGACTGCCGACACGGAGACGGATCACACGTCAGTGCCTCCGAGACGGACGGACAGGTGACACATGACCCCATTCCCTGGTCCGCGGGGAAGCAGAGCCCAGGAAACAGAGGCCATCAGACAGATATCGACGCGGCCATTGATGACGCGCTGACACCAGGAGGCCATTTTTTGGCGGGGCTATTTTTACCCTCTTTCCTTTCGGCTGCTCCCCTCCTTCCTCCTTCCTCTGCCCTGTCGCCGGCGTACGAGCGGGCTGACGAGGACACGGCGGAGATTCGGGCGGTCGCGTGGCGGGCGCTGTGCGCGTCACACGTCCGTGGAGCTCCGCTGGCAGCGGGGCACGTGGCCATGGCTACAGTGTGTTTATCGGGCCGCTCCGCACGCCGCCGTCCTCCGTGGTGCCGTGCCTCTGAAGTGCTGTCACCCCCCCCCCCTATCGCTCTCATTTCTCTCTCTCTGTGTCTGTCTTTGCATGTACTCTCTCCCTCTCTCTGTGTCTGTCTCTGCCATGGGCTCTCCCAGAGAGAGAGAGAGAGAGAGAGAGAGAGAGAGAGAGAGAGAGAGAGAGAGAGGGCAACATAACTATAAAGTCCAGCTTTGTGGCAGCATCAGGTCCCATTGTCCTGCTGACATTCCTCCACTGAGTTTTTCCAAAAGGCACGTCAGCATGCGCGGGAAGAAAAACAACATGGCCTCGACAACAGATTAGTCCGTGGGAAATGCAGGAGGAATGAAGTTGCTTTTACCTGGACCCTCACACACACACACACACTCACACAAACACACACACACGTACGCACACAGCAGTGGATGGATGTGTGGCCCTCTCTGCTGTGTGACTGCGGGGCAGGTCTATCCATTCATTCAGAGTGGATTAATGGAGGTGTGTGTGTGTGAGTTGTTTCAGCCGACGGAGGTGTGTGTGTGGCTGTGTGTGTGTGTGTGTGTGTGTGTGTGTGTGTGTGATGCTAGGACATCACTCTCCCAGGAAACACCGCTATTTTTTCCCTTTGCCCCGTCTCTCATTCTTTTTCTTTCCCCACCCCCTATCCGACTCTCTACGTATCACTCTCCCCTCCTCCGTTGATCCCCGTACTTCTCTTGCTCCCTCTCTCCCTAGCACACACACACACACACACACACGCACGCAAGAACACACACGCATACACACACACTCACAAAGTACACATGCACTAACACACACACACAGATACACACGCATACACACACAGTCATGAGAAGGGGCATTGATAACGTGTGTTCACTTTGCTGTGTATTGCCAAGAAAATAGAATAGAGTTTCTCATGTTTTTAAACAAACGCACCCATACACACATACGCACATACTCTCACACACACACACAC
>JAVQJS010146783.1:0-21712 GCA_036024795.1 Galaxias rostratus | reverse complement strand
GTGTGTGTGTGTGTGTGTGTGTGTGTGTGTGTGTGTGTGTGTGTGTGTGTGTGTGTGTGTGTGTGTGTGTGTGTGTAAGTGCGTGCGTGCGTGCGTGCGTGCGTGTGTGCGTGCGTGCGTGCGTGCGTGTGTGTGTGTGTGTGTCAGGCCGGTCATAGTGGAGATCCCTCACTTTGGCTCCATGCGAGGGAAGGAGAGAGAGCTCATTGTTCTGCGAAGCGACAATGGTGACACCTGGAAGGAGCACCAATCGGACTTCCGACAGGAGGACATCTTGGAGATGCTTCAAGGCATGGACGAAGGTCAGATAAACACAGCCCAGAACCTAGAGAACTATAAACAGTAATATAAGCATCTAAATAAAGTCTCTAATTGCTAAACATTGAATGTTGTTATCCAGAGCTGGACAGCCCCATTGAGCTTGAGAAGAAGCGAATCTGTCGTATCGTCACGCGGGACTTCCCACAGTACTTTGCGGTGGTGTCTCGGATCAAGCAGCAGTCCAATCACATGGGTCCAGATGGAGGGGTCCTGTCTAGTCAGACGGTGCCCATGGTGCAGGCCTCATTCCCCCAGGGGGCGCTCACCAAGAAGATACGCGTGGGACTGCAGGTAACCACTTCCCCCTGGTCTCCATGAAAGCCAGCTCTCTGAGTCTCTAGGAGGACTGGGCGCTGGGGGATTGAGGAGCTAAGAAATCTTTTCAGTTTGTAGTTTTTAAACCAAGGCAGGGAGGACGACCTCTAACCTTGTTTCTGATTTCAAATCCAGTCATCAAGTTTAACTTTCCCCTTTTCCCCTTCCTCTTCCCTTCTGTCTCTCCTTTCCTCTTCTCCTCTCTTTCTGTTCATCTTACTTTCCCCCTTTCTAGGCCCAGCCTGTCCCTGACGACATGGTGCGAGCAGTCCTAGGCAACCGAGCCACCTTCAGCCCCATCGTTACTGTGGAGCCCCGGCGACGGAAGTTTCACAAACCCATCACCATGACAATCCCGGTCCCACCCCGCTCGGCAGAGGGACACCCCGTTGGTCAAAGGGGAGACGCCCCTCCCTGTCTCCGCCTCCTCTGCAGCATCACAGGTCACACCATAGCCCCAGAATGAATTAATTAATACATTAATGAAATCTGTGCTCTGAGTAATCGTATTGAGAGGTAGGAGGTGTTATGAAATGACCTAGATTTAAAATGGGAAAATATGAACAATCAGGAATAAACTGCCTAAAAAATGAAAGACAAACGATGGATGAAGGAAAAGCTAAAATAAACGAGTAAAAATTAAAACAAGACTGACAAGATTTGTGTGTGTGTGTGTGTGTGTGTGTGTGTGTGTGTGTGTGTGTGTGTGTGTGTGTGTGTGTGTGTGTGTGTGTGTGTGTGTTCAGGGGGAACATCCCCAGCTCAATGGGAGGACATCACAGGAACAACACCTCTGTCCTTTGTCACCGACTGTGTCTCCTTCACTACCAACGTGTCTGCCAGGTAACACAGACACACACACACTACATACTTCAGACACATATGCTACACACGCTACAAACACATACTACCCCCACTCTCACTCTTTAAAAACACACACACTTACTTTTTAAACGCACAAATTCTGTTTTCCGCGTTACTATTTGCTATGACGCAAAGGCTGTTTTCTTCGTCCCTATTGGCTGCGCCACAAATTAATTTTTTTGCGCTTTCCTATTGACTGTGCGGTCTGTAATTGGGGTCATGAGACCCAGGGACAGTCTGACTTTATCATTGGTATTCTTGATTCCCACCCTTCCTCCAATTAGATTACCTAATGCCTTTGCCTCCATTATCTCCATGTGTGTGTCACCGTCAAATTGAGCTGATTTGATTAACAGTACATTCCCACCACAGGTTCGGGTAGTTGAACTGTAAGACGCAAACATTTTGGATTTGCACCAGTTGTAGGGCCACACTATAATGAGGGGCCTTTAAATCAACAAGTGTTTTGGTTCAGTGGCTGTAACAGACTGCTTGTATAAGCTACTTACCTTAAGGGTGTGTTCTGTGTGGACCGTGCAGTGGCTCTGAGGAGGAGCTCTGTCAGCACACACTCAGTCCTCATACTTTATACATGGAGTGTTCTCTGTGCACCGGGCAATGGTACTGAGGAGATGCTCTGTCAGCACCCACTCAGTCCTGTGGCTTTGCGCATCCCCAGCTCTTAAGGATTCATACATCGGTGTGTCTGCTGGGTTTCAGAATGATTGCGTATTTCACTATGATTCTCATATATCTCATTATCTCTTTTTACTTTTGACCATATCTTGCCCCTCCCTATCCTTTCCTCTCTCTCGTCCTCCTCATCTCCACTCCTTCTTTTCATCCTCCCCTCCCCACCACCCTCCTACCAATCTTGATTCCCTTACCCTCCTCCTCACCATCATCCTCTTCCTCCAGGTTCTGGCTGGCGGACTGCCACCAGGTCCCTGAGACGGTAACCTTGGCGACCCAGTTGTACCGGGAGCTGATCTGCGTTCCATACTTGGCCAAGTTCGTTGTGTTCGCCAAAATGAACGATCCGGTAGAGTCCCGTCTCCGATGCTTCTGTATGACCGATGACAAGGTGGACAAGACTTTGGAGCAGCAGGAGAACTTTGAAGAGGTGGCCAGGAGCAAAGACATTGAGGTACCAATATAACCATGCAAGTCAATTATCATGGAGTTTAACTGTGAGGCAGCAGGAGAACTTTGAGGAGGTGGCTAGAGTTCGAGATATCAATATTAATATAGGTTTAATAGAACCATACATGTCTATTATCTTTCGGGAGAAGAAGAATTAAGCAATCATATGGGAATAAATATAGCTGCACATGTCCATCCAGCTATAGTAAAGGTATGGTCCATCCAGCCATTGTTATAATATAGTCCATCCAGCCATCGAAGTGGCCCATACAGCCATTATCAAAGTCAAAGTCAAAGTGTTTTTATTTGTCAAGCACACAGTATAACACAAGGCCATTCTGAGCAAATAAATTCTAATGACATGGCAGGCAGCAACAATGTAGAAGCAGAGCAAAAATATCCCCCCCAAAAAGAAAGAATAACAAAAATATACATCAGATGTACAGATGGGGGATATGGATTGTGAGAATTGGAGTATTAAATATTTAAATTTATAAAGTGTAGGAGTTCTGATGAATATGTGGATAAGATTGTGGTAATGTACATTGAATGTACATTGGAAATGAAAGCGCATACATAGAAGGTAACGTGATTAATGTGATCCTTTCGGTTAATGATGCTGGTTGAGAAGCCTGATGGCTTGAGTCTGATCATAAAGGTATGATCTATCCAGCCATCATAATGGTATGGTCCATTCAGCCCTAGCAATGGTATGGTTCATCAAGACATCATAATGGTATGGCCCATCCAGCCATAGTAATGGTATGGCGCACTCAGTCATAGTGATAATGTTATGGCCCACACAGACATAGTTATGGTGCAGTCCTAATGACTTTCGTTTTGTTTGATCAGGTCCTAGAGGGCAAACCAATCCACCTGGATTGCTATGGCAACCTGAGCCCTCTCACCAAAAGTGGCCAGCAGCTCATCTTTAACTTCTACGCTTTCAAAGAGAACCGTCTCCCATTCAATGTCAAGGTGAACACGCACTGGGTTACATTTAGCACCGAATGCATGCAATAAATACTGTCATATTTAGAGACATGCTGTGGAATACTGTCATGATTCTTATTTAGATAAATACTGTGAAATACCCCCACGGTTGACATTTAGATAAATACTATGGATCACTGTCCTGGATCTTACTTAAATGACGTATGTATACTGCCCTTGACATGCAGAACTGCAGTATTGAGGCCCTTCTAATGGACTGTCATAGCCGTTATGTACGAGTCAGTGCTGTGGTATGAAGGATGGTGTGAGTGGATCTCTTTTCTACATGTTTAAATCTCGGGTATAATAATCTGTTTCCCAGGTCCGAGACATCGGTCAGGAACCATGCGGTCGCCTTTCCTTCCTCAAAGAACCTAAGGCCATGAAAGGCCTGCCCCAGACGGCCATTTGTAACCTGAACATCACACTGCCAACCCACAAGAAGGTAGGCACTGCGCTGGGGAGACGTGCTATCCGACCATTCGTCCTCTCCAGACCATGTCATGTCCACAGAGCGGGAGGATATACCGAGGGAAAGGAGGGGGGAGAGTTTTAAAACTGAGCGGTGGAACTTTGTTCAGCTCACAATGCTTGCTCTGTTGTCTTATATATTGAATCTGGGATTATATTATTTTACCCTACAAAACACACTCTCACGCACCGATCCACAGAGTATAAACTGTACCTCTTGTCTTAACTCACATTCTGGTATAAAAGTTGAAAAAGACATCACATAAAGTCACCTCACTTTTGCTTTATTGGTGTTCACAAATCACTTTGTTGTTTTGCTCCTCCATTCGGAGTGAATTCAATTCCACCACACTGGCCATTTTGTTTTGTTTCTCTCGAGCCTCTTCATGCTTTATGCTGCCTTCATGTCACTTCTTGTGTTTTCTTTTGCTCCGCCCACTTTAACGCTTCCGCTGTTCCATTGTGTCATCTCTCTCCTCTCCTGCAATGCATCATTGGAACCAGCCGGACGTGGAGTCTGATCCTGATGACGAGGTAAACGGAACCTTCATCAGCACATTGAATCTGCTGCTTCCTACTTCCTCCTCTTCTTCGTTTTTTTGTTCCTTCAGTTTTTGGCTCTAGCTTTCCTATGGCAATGATAGATTCATTGTAGCGGGGGTGGTTGTGTTCAATCTTGTCGACTGTGAGACCGGCCCTCTTTTAAACAGGCAAACTCTGTGGTTGAGACTGGCTGTTGATGCACGCTGTGAGGTGCTATAGCTCAGCTCCAGGTGATCCTGTCCTGGTCCCTCTTCAAGTGTACAACCATTTATCTTTACTTTCATAATGCTTTTGGCGGGCAAACGGCCTCCTTTGCACACTAGTACTTTTAGACACATATGCTGTTTTTACACTGTAGGGTTTGAACTAAACTGAACCTGATCGTTCCTGGTTTACCACATCCCTCTTATATACTGGATACCTGGTTTACCACACCCTCTGTCCAATCAGAAGGAAGCATTGATCCCTGTCACACTGCCTTTGTCCAATAGGATTAGAGGTTGTTTTTTGTGTTAGTCATCCTGAGCAGCAAGGTGACTCTGAAGTCCCCCATTAAACTAATGGCATGGAGAGACACGCTTCTGCATCAAACATCCTTTCCCCTTAATGAAGGCACTCCAGTGCCCTCCACCCCTTCCAAACAGCCCAATCCCCATCCACAACTCTATTAATAAGAGGTTGACGTGGATTGTTATTAAGTATATATTAAAGTGTTTTGTTAAGACTTTAGATAAACTAAACAGAGAACCTGGGTGTTTGATGGTGTCTGTCATGGTTGGACACTTTAGAAATTATGAAACAGACCTGATTTGATTGAGCATTTTTTTTTAGCTTGAAAGTGGAAAGAAGCACATCGGGGAGATGGATTCAGAATTGTGACCAGGCCCAGCCAAACACTATTTATTGATGGAGATGTTCAGTGATAGTTCCATTTTGTGTTAGGATAGAAGAGCACATCTAATCTTATATAGCGCAGTGTTCCATATTATCAAGCCAATCTTATATAACATGGTGCCCTGTGTTATCAAGCTAATCTTATACAGAGCAGTTTCAATCAAGCTAATCTTATATAGTACGATTATATAGTACAATTCTCTGTGTTATCAAGCTAATTTATACAGTGCAGTTTAATCAAGCCAATCTTATATGTACAGTGCTGTTTCATAAAAAATAATCTTATAGTGCGCACTGCTCTGTTTCATCAAACTAGTCTTACACAGCCCAGTGCTCTATGTTATCGATCTAATCGTATGTAGCGTAATGCACTGTGCACGTAATGCAGTGTTTCATCAAGATAATCGTATATAGCGTAGTTTCATCAAGCTAATCTGATACTGCGCAGTGCTCTATATTATCAGGAGCCTGAAGTGGTAGTTTAACAGGCCTATAAAAGTACTCCCACAACAAACTGGTAGACCATCCGTACCGCTTTTAAAATTAATAGATTCAATAGAAAGAGATACATTACTTTTGATCACATTTATATTTTATGTTAAAACATCCTTTTGTTCTTTTTTGTTTGTTTGTTTGTTTGTTGCAGAGTGAAAAGCCAGATCGACGTCATACCTTTGCTTCGCTAGCTTTGCGTAAGCGTTACAGCTATCTGACTGACCCAGCAGCGAGTGAGTTACACATTCCTCCTTTCAATCAATCTCTTCAATACTTTCACGCCAAATATCTACTACGGTGTTCCACCAGTTTTAGACTCAGATGATTATTCAGAACGTGACATTGTCCATTGCTTCATAGAGTAGAGCACATCAGGGGGTCTAGTCACCATGCACTCAAATTGGAGGCCGGAGCCTGGTTCATTTGCATGGATCACTGGTTGTTACCGCTTTGCACTCCTTTCTCATTTCCTGGTTGTCCTCATGTGTCTGCTTTGAAGTTGTTTTCTGTGTTTTCTGTCTCATTGTATGTGTGAACCACTGGCATTGCAACATCCATCTGTTCATGTATTGCTTTTGTAAAAACAAAAATGTTAACAAAATAGGTGATTCTCAAACGTTTTGTTTGTTTTTTTGTTTTTCCTGAAAGGGGTAACTAGTTGCATACTTATTAGTAATAATGCCTATGCTTTGTGCCTAACATTCTATTATTTGAAAAGTAAATAGCCACACTAAAGGCCTGCTGGTCTAGGCTTTTAAGGTTTCCAGACTAAAATTGAGAACCACTGCAATTGAGATCATGTTTTTGTCTGTTTTGTTGGTTTAGAACACTGTTACCAGTTTTGTGTATTGTGTATATATCCATATAAATCTTATTACTGACTGAAAATAACCATACGATGTACTTTAGGGACATATATTTGTAGAGTTCTAAATCAAAACCACTGAAAGTTAAAGTTCCCCGAAAAATATTAAAATATTTGTTGTTTCCACACAACAAAATAGTTCATGATAAAAAGTGTCTCATTAAACTGTTGCTAGATTGACCACGCTATATCCCATCTATGTGGTCAGAACATCTTGCATTTAACAGCTCTGGAACTCTCATCTCTGTGGGGTTATATTACAACTCACAACAGTAGCACAAAATAAAAACGTTTCACCAAACATATTAAAGGCACTTTATCAAAAAGAGATGCTAACAGAGCAGGCATTGAAGTCGATGGATTGTTTGTGAAGGCGTATAATTATCAGTCATTTCTCAATGTTCTGTCATGCATTTCACATTTTCCTCATTGTATGTTATCGATATCTACTTTTGTCAAATTGCTTCACCTTATCTATCTTAACACCAATAATGTGGGGATAATTTGATGTTTTACCCCATTCGTAGTGAAAGCTACCTCCCTAAATCCACTTTCAACTTGAATTCCTAAGGATGCAACGTAGATATAATAACACCAACTTGAAGGCCAACCCTGTGATGGTTTTCTAATTGAATTCATAAAGGCCTCTTTTGACAGGAGTTCTATATCTAATATTGGAGAAATAACAGCAAAGACACTCCTCTGGCCTCTAGTGGTATTAACACTAAGGACAGGCTGGCCGTCTCAATAACTTAGAGCGTGTGGAACTGAGCTGATGTTCTACTCATTTTATCCCTCAACTGGCAGAAAACCATGCTTATTTGTACCTAATTGTAAAACATTCAGAGTGATTCTTAAACAGACTGATTTGTTTGGGAAAAGAGTGTGTGCTGAATAAGGTGAACACAATCGATCGTACATTATATCCATGTCATACCATTCTTGTATAAATATATGTGAAAGACTGAATTAATTGTTGTAATTGCACTATAATGTATTGCTGGATATTCTCGCTGTATTGATGGATATAACTGACTGTAACCCAATTCTTTCTCTCTGGTTTTGTCTTTCA
This sequence comes from Galaxias rostratus, assembly GCA_036024795.1. Lineage (NCBI taxonomy): Eukaryota > Metazoa > Chordata > Actinopteri > Galaxiiformes > Galaxiidae > Galaxias > Galaxias rostratus. The sequence continues at coordinate 13,736 of JAVQJS010146783.1, read as the reverse complement.
TTTATTATTAATTTGTTAAATATTTTTAATCTTGCTTTATTATTATTTAAAATTATTGTTTTGTTATCTTATTTTTCTATTATTTTTATGTTTTGCTTTTTTATTGTTTATACATTTTGCTTATTTATTTAACTTAATTGAAGAAACAACTGATCGGAGTTCGCCGAGAACACAGCCTTCTAGCTACCCTTACAAACCTGTCTTTTCAACGAGATCTTATCAGGCGTGGGCGTCTGTTCCTGTCTCCAGCCCTGGCCAAGCCCTCTCAGGCCTCTGTTCCCTCTCCAGCTCCTCCTCCAATACGCCCTGTGCTTCTCCTCTGAGGTCCGCCTGGTCCATCACCTCCGCCTCCCCCGCCAGATCTAACTTCTCCCCCGCTTCCCCCGCCAAGTCCATCAGTGATGTATCCTCCCCCATCCGCTCGTACCGCTCCCTGTCCTCCCCCATTAAGACGGTGGTGCAGCAAGCCCAGTACCCCGTCCAGGTCACCCCCTCTCTGCTGTCCTCCCCGGGTCGCAGCGCCTCTCCGGACCCCGTCTCTATGAAGAACCTCTCCGCTCTATCCGCCAGGACCTCGCCTGTCACTGTGGCAACAAGAGAAGCAGGAGGAACCCTGGAGAGGTCTTCCATCGCCATAATTCCGCTTGCCTCCCCCAAGTCCTCCCTCTCTATGTTCACTTCCTCCTTGCCTTATAAGACCGTGGGGGCGGGCTCTGTAGCTGGCACCGCCTCCAGCTCATCTCCTATTAAAACTGTCCCGGGCCTGTGCTCCACCCGCCCTGGCACCGAACCCGCCCCTTGCCCCGCCCGAAGCCTGTTCTCCTCCCTCTCTTCCCCCCTGAAGTCCAACGGGCCTGCCAGTGCCGCGGCACTGATCAACGGCACGGTGTCCCCGGCTCAGTACCGCTGTGGCTCCCCGACCTCCCTGCTCTCCAGCAGCCTTCAGGAGAGGATCCAGGCCACCACCAACGCCGCCACTACCAGCGTCAACGCCGCCTTCCAGGAGGTGGAGAAGACCTTTAACTCCTGCTCTGCTGGCTACGGCACTCTCAAGTCCCTCTCTTCCTCCCCTTCCTCCTCCTACCAGTCGTTCCGTTCCTCAGCCTCCGTGAGGTCCCCTCCTAACTCCAGCAACCCCCAGAGCACAGTGACTGTCCCTGTGTACTCCCTAGTCAACGTGCTTCCTGAGCCCCAATTTAAAAAGCTCCCTGAGATGTCCCAGTGTGCCGCTGCTCTTCTGTCTCCCAGGAAGGCAGCCCCAGCAGAGGCTAACGCTCAGGCACAGTCCTCTTTCGCTAGGACGCTGTCACCAGCCAAAGCCCCTCTGTTCATGTCCCCTGCCGCCCTCAAAGCCACAGCCGCCTCCCCTCTGTCCTCCAGCCAGGAAATACTGAAGGACGTGGCCGACATGAAGGAGGACCTCATACGCATGTCAGCCATTTTGCAAACGGATCCAAACTCCACGGCCAACAAGGGCTTTCAGTCTGACTCTCCCAGAGAGGGCAAGATGGAGGACGAGGAGCCCTTCAGGATAGTAGAGAAAGTCAAAGAAGATTTGGTGAAAGTGAGTGAGATCCTCAATGAGGACAGTAAGGGCTCCCTTGGAAAGAGTAGGCTGGAGGATGCCCAGTTCTCCAGAGTACCAGTAGACTCTCCACAAAGCAACTGGAGCTACCCTCCCCGATACGAGACGGTGGTTCCTCAGGTCAGAACCAAAGCCATCTCAGACAGAGACTTCAATATAGCCAAAGTGGTTGACTACCTGACCAACGACGTCGCCACCAGCTCCTTTTCCAAAATGGCAGAGGCCAAGCAGAGGACGGAGGAGAGCACCAGGAGGGAGGGGGAGGAGAAGCAGAAACGGGTCCTAAAGCCCGCCATGGCTCTACAAGAGCACAAACTCAAAATGCCTCCCATCAACATGCGCTCTTCTGCGTCGGAGAAGGAGCTGAGTAAGCTGGCCGACGTGTTATTTGGCTCTGACGCCGTGCTAGAGTCTGCTGACGACGTTTCCCACGACCAGGACAAGAGCCCTCTGTCAGACAGCGGCTTTGAGACGCGCAGCGAGAGGACTCCCTCGGCCCCGCAAAGCGCAGAGGGTATGGGTCCCAAGGCTCTGTTCCAGGACCTTGCCCCTATGCCGCCCGTTGTCACAGAAACACGGACCGAAGTGGTGCACGTCATCCGGAGCTACGAGGACGGAACCAAACAACAACAACAACAACCGTCGCTCGATGACAATCGGGCTGTGCGATACTCAGACTCTGACCCTAAAGGTCACGGTAGCTCCTACACGGCAGACCAAAGCAAAGGATACCAGATGAAAGTCAGCCCAGAGGAGGAGTCTGGGAAGGGGATGAGGGTGAAGGAGGAGACTCACATCACCACGACAACCAGGATGGTGTACCACAAGCAGCCGGGCAAAGAGGCGGAGTCAGAGCGCTGTGAGGAGACCATGTCTGTCCATGACATCATGAAGGCCTTCCAGTCTGGAAAAGACCCTTCCCGCGAGCTGGCCGGCCTGTTTGAGCACAAAGCAGGCAGTGAGGAAGGCCAGCAGAGGGCAATGGAGGACGGACAGCCCAAAGTAGAGAGGATCATAGAGGTGCACATTGAGAAGGGCAACAAGACGGACCCCACTGAGGTCTTCATCAGAGAGACTAAAAACCACTTCCCAGACAATGACATCTACTATTACCAAGGCAACAGCGGAGCAAGAGAAGTGGAGGAGCCAGTGGAGGCAGTTCCTAGGTACCTTGAGTCATCCCGCGTGGGCACGCCCATGTCCCAGGAGGAGGACAGTAGACCCAGCTCTGCCCAGCTCATGGCGGACGACTCGTACAAAACGCTGCGGCTCCTGAGTCAGCAGTCTGTGGAATACAACGAGGATGAGTCCTCAGAGCTCCGAGGAGAGTCCTACAACTTTGCTGAGAAGATGCTCCTCTCAGAGAGGCTTGAGCAGTCCCACTCTGACACGGAGGAGTACCTCAGAGACCGCTCCCGTTTCCACTCGCCAGACCGGAGCAGTCATAGCGAGGGCCGTCCTGGCGGAACGAGGACAGAGTACGTGTTCAGGTCCTCCAAGAACACGCCGGATCAACCAGGCAGCGCTACCAACGCCGACGACAACTACGACAAGCTGACCTTGTTACAGTACTCATCAGAGCCAGGCAGCCCCAAACACTCTGTGTGGATGAGAGTGTCGGACGACCGGCAGAGCAAGAGCAGGAAACAGGAGGCTTACGACGACAGAGTAGACAGGACAGTGAAGGAGGTTTATGAGGACAGAGTAGACAGGACAGTAAAGGAAGCTGAGGAGAAACTCAGTGAGGTCTCACAGTTCTTCCGTGACAAAACAGAGAAACTGAACGACGAGCTTTCCTCTCCGGAGAAAAAGTCTCGTCGGGCGGACTCCAGAGAGACAAGGTCAAGCCCTAGCTCCACCCACAGCAGCCCTGAGAGGTCAACCTATAGGAGCGCAGCAGCAGCAGCCAGCGGGGAGGAGTGGAGCAGAGAGAGGCTCAGAGACAGGTTTGGCTCAGGGGACAGGAAGTGTGCCAGTTTACCCAGCAGCCCCGAGAGGAGGGTGTTACTGCAGTACAGTGACTCAGCCAATAGCAGACAGGGAGAGGGCGGTGTAATGCAAGGCGACGCTAAACCTGTTCAGGTGTCCTCCTCTAAGGTAAGCGCAGTGAGGCTCAAGTTTGAGCAAGAGGCACAAAGACAAGCGCAGGCTAAGGGTCCTCAGTGGGGACAACATCCCCCCGTCAGAAAACTACAGGAGAGTAAGTTGCCTGTGTATCAGGTGTTTGCTGGCTCTATGAGCCCCAAGCCACTTGACAGCCCAGGGATCCAAAGGAAGATTCTAGACACCAGTGATACGAGGTGCCCTGACAGCCCAGGGATTCAAAGGAAGGTTCTAGACAGCAGTGATACTAGGGGCCCGGGCAGTCCTAATAGATTCATGCCCTCTTCACCTAAAGGGGCCGCTCACCTAAAAGAGCAGGAAGAAAGAAATGTGTTCCAATCGTGGGAGAGTCAGAGTAGTGGAAACTACAAATCCCAGCCATCCAAACTGTCTCACACATTAATCCGTGACACAATGAAAGATGGGAACAGCAGTGAGCAGCAGTGTTTTAGGGAGGAAGTTGCCAGCAAGGAGGAAACCACAAAGAAAATAGTTTACACCGAGTTTGTTGTCCGAGAAAATAGGGATGGCAGTCTAAAAAAAAACTCGGAATCACAAATTCCTATTAGAATACATTCTGGATTTCCAGAAAGTCACCAAACCACCTCATTCAATCTCGATACCTCTGTAAAACTGTGTGATAGGTTAGGATCCCACATACCTACGTTAGCTAGAAATAAGTTACGCAGTGTTTCGCCTGTAGCCCCCACAGACGCTAGTGTCCAGTCAGAAGTTGTATGTAATGGCATCGATGGCCACCAGGTGGCGTACCTTTCTGACCTGGCAACCCCGGGTGTCCTCACAGACATTAAACCTTTACCTGTTTACGTTAGCATCCAAGTAGGAAAGCAGTACGAGAAGGAAACATCCACGGGGTACAAGACGATAGTGAGTCACGAGAGCCGGACGGAGACCAGAGAGGCTTTTTACAGCGTAAAGCCCCAGAGGCAAAGGAGCCCTGAAGACGACACACTGGAGCAGGTTACCGTCATTGACAGCTCTGGGAGGAGCACCGTCATTGAGGACCACAGCCTGGCCTCCAGGACACCAGACTCCGTGATCGGCTCCATGGCCGGAGTGCCGAGCCCCATCCTGGAAGAGTCCGAGGAAGACGAGGGGAAGACTTTCATCTACAAGGAGGCCGCTCGGGAAAAATCCAAACCACCCTCCTCGTCCTCCGTCTCCTCTGTAGAGAGCAGGAGGAGCCAGGAGGTACAGAGTAAGCAGCAGAAGGGGAAGCGCGTGGCGTACATAGAGTTCCCGCCCCCACCTCCCTTGGAGGCGGAGCATTCGGACCCAGAGAAGCGGGGCTCGTGTGCCTCGTCGGAGGCGGAGACGGAGATGATGGAGGTGAACCTCCAGGAGGAGCACGACCGACACCTACTGGCAGAGCCAATCATCCGCGTCCAGCCACCCTCCCCCGTCCCGCCCGGCGCAGACGACAGCGATTCCAGCGACAACGAGTCCGTCTTTCACCCCATCCCTACCAAGAAATACACCTTCAAGATGACAGAGGGCCAAGGGGCTGAGCAACGCCTCCAACCCAAACGGGCTTCCGACAGGAACGCCGCCACCCACAAAGAGTCCGCATCGACCATTAACGGAGTGATCAAAGGGGAGGAGTCTGACCCGGAGCCCAACGGGAACGAGCAATCCATCACAGACTGTTCCATCGCCTCCACGGCTGAGTTCTCCCACGACACGGACGCCACGGAGATAGACTCCCTGGACGGATACGACCTCCAGGACGAGGACGACGGACTGAGTGAACAGGAGCCCAAAACATCCAGCCTCTCCCTGGACGCCAAGACGGGCGAGCGCTCCTTCAGTCAGTCCAAGCTGGAGGTGATCGAGGAGGAGAAGATGGGGAGTGAGGAAGGAGGAGGTGGAGGAGGCAGCCGGAGAAACAGCTCCTCATCGGCAAAGAGGGAGGGAGAGGAGGCGGACTACACTTTGGAGGGGAGGCACCCAGAGAGGGGGGCAGCAGACACTTACTTTGGCCACCTGGAAGAAGGACTGAACTCCACCTTTAAAACCAGCGCCACCAAGGGACTGGACTTTGACCCCTGGTCCACTAAAGGGGCCGACAACGAGGGCATGTTTGACCCCAAAACCAAAGACGAGGACCCTAAGCCCTTCGGCCTCTCGGTGGATGACAGGTCACAGGCCACGACCCCAGACACGACCCCGGCCCGCACCCCAACAGACGAGAGCACGCCCACGAGCGAGCCCAACCCCTTCCCCTTCCACGAGGGCAAGATGTTTGAGATGACTCGCAGCGGGGCCATTGACATGAGCAAGAGGGACTTTGTAGAGGAGAGGCTGCAGTTTTTCCAGATTGGTGAGCATTCCACTAACAGGAACCCAGGGGGGGGAGAGTCTGCCTCTCAGCCTCCGTCCACAGGGGACAGTAGAGGCACGGTAGAGAGCAGACTAGACACCACCAACACCACAGACAGCAGCACTCCAACCCCCAACACACCTTCGTCACCACCAGCAACAACTGCAGCCACCACAAAGGGCAGCCCCGCCCAGACTGGCACCGCCGTCGGAAGCACCCCGCCCACCTCCTCCGGCGACGCCTTGTCCCAGCTCGCGTCCTCGTGCACGATCACGGCCTCTAAGGTCGACCCCAAATTACGCACTCCCATTAAGATGGGCATAGCCGCCTCCGTTACCGTGGCAAAGGACTGTGGAGAGGGCTCGGAGGGGAGATGTGACGTAGCGGAGGGCCAGCTAGTCCCACAGTACGTCAGCTTAGACAGCCAGGCCAGGCAGACAGACAACCGCAGTAACAATAACAACAACCTGGAGGCCTCCAGCGTGCAGGCCAACTACATCCAGTGTGGCAGCGTGGTGTTTAACCTGCAGTCCTCCTCACAGCCCACACTGCAGAAAGCCAGACGCATAGAGGCCATGTTCTGTGGCAGGGAGACGGTGGGGGAAGGGGGAGGCAGCGGGGGGGAGGCAGGGAGTCTTCAGAGAGTACAGGGAGAGGAGAAAGCAGAGGGGGAGGAGGAGGCGGGGGGGAGAGAGAGTGATGTAAAGCAGCAGCCTAAATCCAGGCTGCCAGTGAAAGCGTCGGGCTGGTCCTTCCACACTCAGGGCAAGGCCATAGGCAGCCACAAACCCAAACAGGCTGTCAAAGCAGAGGTGAGGAAGAAACGGCCTGAGCCCGCCGTGGCTAAAGTAGAACCCAGGTCCAGGATACCCATCAAAGACATGAAGAGGACCAGTGGTAGTGTTAGCGCTAGCGTCCCTATTTCAGTGCAGATCACCCCCAGACCCAGTAGGGCTTTAGGCTCTACCAGAGGAGCTATCCAGCTGCCCTCCAGACCATCTCAGCCAGGCAAGGACATCAGCAGCAGCAGCAGTGGTGTTGTGAAGCCGCAGGGCAGCAGGGTTAGCATACAGCCAGCGGGAGCCCCTCCAGGCAGCCAGGGGGCAGCAGCGAGTCCTAGCCCTAGCGAGGTCTGCCAGCGCACTATCGACTACTTTAAGGGGATTAGTGGGGAGACGGTAAAGCTGGTGGAGCGTCTTTCAGATGAGGAGAAACAGAAAGGACAGGAGGAGGAGGACAGCACCTCCCTCTCCGACGGCACCACGCCCTCCCAGCCTTCGTCCTCCCGTTCAGCCCGCTCGTCGTCCTGCTCTGCCCGCTCAGTAGGATCCGGGGCCGCCACCGCCTCGTCCACGTCCTCCGTGAGGGCTCCGGGCAGCAGGACTAAGACGACGTCAGCGGCGGCCTCCGGAGGACAGAGGAGCAGCAGGAAGAGGGCTAGCAGGAGGATTGGGGGGAAGGAGGGAGGAGGAGGAGGAGGAGGAGCAGGAGGATGTCAGGGAGTCTCGGGGACGCGGGGCCCCCCCGTCGCGGAGATCAAGCCTAGTTTGTAACATTTTCACACTATGTTAAAATTCAATAGAAATATATATATTTGTGTATTTGACTATACATTAATAGTACTAGAAAATGTTTTATTTGTTGCATGACATTGTTGTGATGGATTGGAATAGCTGTGCCGTGGTTTTTGGTCTTTGGTATTATTGTGTGTGTGTCTAAACTAGTAGCTGTGATTTATTTTTATTTTATGTTGTTGTTTACCTTACGCTGTAAAGTCTGTGTTGCCAGACCCTACTTTCTCTATCCCCCTTCTTCAAGCTTCTTGGTAGTTGTGCAAGCATGCCAGCTATAGTAGCTGGTGGGGAGTCCCAGCCCGTCCCCCTCACTCTGAATCTGTTCGTCTGTTTGTCTGTCCGTCTGTGTGCAGGGAGGCCTCTAAATCTAAAGATCTAGTCCGTCACATTGTTTTATTTTCCATGGCTCAAGTCTTCAAAATGTCATATTAGCCAATATATAGAAGCGTATATGTTTTTAATTTAAATCTACCTAAAACTATTCTAGACATGTTGTCTGTTGTTATTATTGATTCATGTTTTTATTTTTATGAATGTTTTTTTTTTGTGTGCGTACTTTACGATTTCTGTACTTAGTGTGTCGAAGAGAGTTAATGGTCAAAAAGTTTTACTGCTGTTGTTTTATTGACATACTTGTAAAATGGATTCTCCTCCTCTGGCCTGTCTTTCGAAACAATTGTAAATAAGTTTACCTAAATTAACCATTACGCAAAAAGATACATAATATCAATGTCAAACAAGTAATGTTGATAACAGTTTGGAGTTTATTTTCAGTTTTTATTTCCAACCCATTATAAAACCAAACCCACCATTGTTGGCCATAATAGGATAGTCCAGAATTGTTTTTCTATTTTTATATGGTTTTGTTCTGTGTAGTGCAACTCACAGCACTCATTCCTAACTATGTATCTCCGCTCCCCTTCAGGTCCTCAAAGCCCTTGTGAGAGAACAGACCTGAGAATGGCCATTGTGGCTGATCATCTGGGGCTCAGCTGGACTGGTATGACCAAATCTGACACCTTTACTGTGTGTGTGTGTGTGTGTGTGTGTGTGTGTGTGAGGGGTATCTCTCCAGTTCCTCTTTCTCTCAATTTTCTCTGTCTCCTCCTCTATATTTTCCTTGTCATTGCTCTCGACTAAGATGAACGGTGAACCCAGGGTATTATGTGTAGACATTACCATCTTGTGGTTGAATATTTTCCCTGCATCTCTCATCACAACTTCAGTTTGAAAGACCGGATCCCTGTCTGATCTGAGATTGTGTGTGTGTGTGTGTGTGTGTGTGTGTGTGCGTGGATGCGTGCGTGCGTGCGTGCAGAGCTGGCGCGGGAGATGAACTTCTCTGTAGATGAGATCAACCACGTCCGTGTGGAGAACCCCAACTCTCTGACAGCACAGAGCTTCATGCTGCTGAAGAAATGGGTCTGCAGGGAGGGGAAAAATGCCACCAGTTAGTACACTCTGTGACTTCTCTGTCTCTCAATGTCTCTCTCTCTTTTTATCTCTCTCTCTCTCTCCCTCTTTTTTTATCCCGCTCTTTCTCTTTCAACAACTTAAAGTGTTTTTAATTTCTTTGTTTACAGTTGTAGCACTACAAAACGAGGACAGAGATTGAGGTGTATGTGTCTGATTGTGATTGCACACATTTTTCATTCTAAACTGTTTCGGTGTACTTTTCCTTGTTTGCCCACAGCGGACTCCTTAACTGAAGTGCTGACCAAAGTCAATCGGCTGGATATAGTGACTTTACTGGAAGGCCCCATATTCGATTATGGTAACATTTCAGGCACGAGAAGTTTTGCCGATGATAGCGCTGTTTTCCGGGATCAGGCGGATGGTAAAGTTTAGCTCCATCTAGCTGACCTCTGACCTTTTCTGCTATCACCCTTTTTATAGCTTGCTTTTTTATTCTGTAGCTTAGCAACCAACCCAAAACCCTTTATGCTTAAAAAAATCCTTTTTAGTTTGCAATTTTAATTCTTTGGCATAACTACCCTCTTGTTCACTGCTCTTCTTTCCTGAAAATGAATGTAATTTTCATTATTGACCAAAATGATTATTTATAGTTTGTAATGTGTTCTTTTCTCTATTGTTTACTGTATTAGTGTTAACTGACATTTAGTTGTGAGGAGATGGTAGCACTTTCCACTAGTCAGAGCAGGATATTGGCTATGGGTCTCTTCCTGGAGTGTTAACTGGATATATGCACATAGACCATATTCCTCAGACACATAATATTTACATTTTTAAAGTTAAGCCTTAGGCCGTGCTACATAGATGTAAATTACATTGATTGAAAATAACTTTCACTAGGACTAGAAACATTACATGCTGTTACCATAGAAACCCTGTTGTGATCTGTCCAATGACATTTGATCTTCATAAACGGATGTCCTTTGTGAAACAATAACTTTTAAATTCCTCCTAATGCACGAGCTGTAGACTCCAAAGACCTCATCCAAAGCCTTCCCCTGTGTCTAACACACTACCAGAGATCTCCAACGACCACACTTTTGCAACATTTGGCATGGGGGGATCTATTTCAATTTTGATATCTTAAATTTAAATCTAATCTAACTATCAGATTAAAAAAAATGTTTTGGGATGAAAAAGAAGCTAATTCACGCTGTGTATTACACAGATAGAGCCATATATGGACAGACCCCTCTTCAGTCTGATCTCTGAGAGTGTATAGTGTGGGTTCAGCTGTTTAGGATGAGGTCGTAGAGACTTTTCTACCGCTGCACCTCTAGAGTCTAGTCCTCCAACTCTCCTTCCTCTACTTCCCCTGAGCCTTCCTCTCATTGGACAAGAGAGATGCTTGCCTCACTCTGATTGGATGAGAGACCCACTTCCTCTTCCCCTCCGGTACCAGACAACGTTCTGCCTCGTATTGTACTCTGCCCACCCTGACCCCTTCCCTTAACCCTGCTCCTGACACCGCCCCCTGACTTCGCTTCTCCTTTGTAATCAGCTCCCTCTCTAGTCTCCTAGAGTCCCCCTTCCTCCTCACAGAGGTCAGTAGTCTTCCTCTCATGTTGTCAAGCGGCTGTTATTGTCTTCTCATATTGTCTGTTCTCTAACTGTCACTTCATTCAGAAGGCTTCAGTCATTCTTGTTCTGTCTTGTCTTCTTGTCTTTATTCACTTTTTCTTTCCCGCAGTACCTTTCACTTTCCCTGAGACTGTCTCTATTGAGCACAACTTAGACTCCATCCCAAAACTCTCCCACTGCTCCCCTCTCCTGCTCCGTCCCCGCGTCTCCCCCACCCCCAACCACACAGTCCCCTCTTCCCCCTCTCTCCCTCATCCCTCAGTCTCCTCTGTCCCCTGTCCCACTGTCCCTTCTCCCCCTTCTGTCCTCTCGCTCCCCACATCTCCCCTTCCCCCTGGTCCGCCTCCCTTCTCTCACTCACGTGACCCCCTGTCTCTGCGTCGCTCTTGTAGTTATGACCTCTCTGTGTACGATTTGGACCTTGTACCCCCTGTAGTGTATGATCCACTCACTGTGACTCCCCCGTCTCCCCCATTTCCCCCCTCTCAGTCTCCCCTCTCCCTTCCCTCTCATTCCCCCCCATCCCTTAAACTCCTGTCTCCCCTCTCCCTCAAACCTCAGTCTCCCGCTTGCCTCTCCCCTCAGTCTCCCCCATCCCTCCCCTCTCAATCCCCCCCATCCCTCCCCTCTCAGTCTCCCCCATCCCTCCCCCCTCAGTCCTCCAAGCTAAACCCTGGTCAGCTGGCCCCCTGTCTTTCTTCCCATGCTCCTAACTCAACCATTCACTCAACCGCTACTTCTTCCTTGTCTCCCCCAATCACTTGTAACTCCACTTCCTGCCCCTCCCCCTCTCCCTCCCTTTACCGCTCATCGAGTCATGGTTCCTTAGTAGCTCAGCTGACCAATAGCATTCTGTCAAGGCCTTCCTCTCTACTCTCACTAGCCAATCAGGTTTGTCCTTCTCCAGGACCCTCCCCAACCCCTCTTTGCTCTCTCTCTCCCTCCCCCTGTTCTGGCTGTCAGGGTGGCTGTGTGCCCCCTATTCCCTCCAGCCCCCCTCTGCCCCTCGTGTTCATCGACCCTTCCACCATGGAGATCTTCATCTAGTGCCCATTCTCGTCTTTCTCCTCCTCTTTTTTTCTTCCTGTTAAATTGTCTGTGTTGATAGTCTCTATCATGTGATTGTCTTCAACATGTTCTACCACCTTTCTCTCTTTCTCTTCCTGTTCCTCCTGTCTTTCTCTCTGTTTACAGTCTCTTTTCCTCATCTGTTGGTATCAGTGTGAGCGTGTGTCATTGTAATCCATCTCAGATTATTAGCCTTAATAAACACCAACCACCACCTACATAGTGGATCTATATGACACCAGCCACCACCAGTGGTATTAGACACCATCCACTAGTACTACATAGTGAATCTATACTACCCCACCCACTACCACCACCACAAAACACTATAGTATGTATACACATCGATCCTATATAACTCCACCTACATAACCCACCTACCTGTATATAACCAGTCACCACCTACAGTTGTACTACACGGTGATTCCATATCACACTGCCCACCACCACCACCTACAGCCTCATAGTATGTATGCACACCAATCCTATATAACACCACCCACTACCACCACACAGAGCCTATATAACACCACCTACAGCACTACCTAATGATCCTATGTAACAGTTCTACCTAATGATGCTATGTAACAGTACTACGTAGTGATTCTGTGTAACAGTACTACCTAGTGATCCTATGTAACAGTACTACATAGTGATTCCATGTAACAGTAGTACATTGGGAATCTATATAACAGTACTACATAGTGAATCACACACTGTCTAAATAACCATTCACTTGTGATGGTATGGTATAGATGCACACCACTGAGTATAAACTAGCTAGCAGGCTTAACATGCCAGACATCACTGTGTAATTACTGGCCAGAAGACTTTTGTGTGGTCTTGCTGTATTTTTCTTGTCACACGTGCCACCTAGGAAGCTGTTCAAAGATGAGACTTATGTTTGGCAGGGATGTCCGAAATTATCAATGTTAATTTATTATTCTTGGTTTTATGTTTCACAGCTGCTATTTCTTAATTGAAACATAATCATATCTGTCATATAATAATGACAGTCATAATAGCAGGTATGTCTGTGGTGTTTTGAAGAAACATCCTGTCATGTGTGATAGCTATTATGGTCTGTGTGTCAGCCTTGGACACCAGTGTCACCTCTAGTGTGTGTTACGTACACACTCCACATAGCACTCAAACACTGTGCCAGTGCCGACCTTACACAGTCCCATTTGTGCCAGTGTGTGTGTGTGTGTGTGTGTGTGTGTGTGTGTGTGTGTGTGTGTGTGTGTGTGTGTGTGTGTGTGTGTGTGTGTGTTTGTCTGTATTTTGTCAGTCTCTCTTATATTATTTGTTTTTTTCTGTGTTTTTTTGGTCTGTATTCAACTCCCAGATGTGGTCCACAACATCAAAGGGACAAAATATACTCTAGTATGATCAGCTGCACTCACATACTCAAACACGCTTCAAAGAGATGAAGAAGCACCTTGATTACGAAAATTCTAATAAAGCACAAACGCTTTCCACACAGCCAGTTTGAAGCATTGCAGTATTACGTGAACTCTGAGATATTTAGGCACAGTGTTTTCCGTTTATGTGACAAAAACTAGTAGGTGTGTGATATTTTCTGAGTGTGTGTGTTTGTGTTTGTGTGTGTGTGTGTGGTGTGTGTGTGTGTGTGCGTGCGTGTGTTTGTGTGTGTGATAAGCCGCGTGGATAAGTGCAAAATTTGAATAATAGGGACGTGTGTTTTGCAAGTATATGGGGTCTTCCACTATCGTACAGCAGGGATATCACATGGAGCGCCCGTAATTAACACTAGAACCCTATGTGGGCTTCAGGATTGTGTGTGTGTGTGTGTGTGTGACTACTTTACAGCAATAACGGACGACCCGGAGGAGGGAGATGGTGGCCGAGATGGGAGCGAAGGAGAGGAGGACAGAGGGGGTAAAGACGGGATTAGAGAGAAGGCCAGAGATCAAGTGGGTTTACTGCCTACCTTCTGGGACACAGACAGGCCAATATGATAGAGGGGTAGAGGTGGAGAGATAGAGAA